>JAXQQM020069921.1:0-109130 GCA_034641835.2 Pinus albicaulis | reverse complement strand
CTCGGATGAAGAAGAGGAAAAATTTGTCAAGAAATTGGATAGAGGCTCAGGTAAATACAAAGGTAAACTTCCTTTCAAATGATTTAACTATGGAAGAGTTGGACACTATGCTGCTAAGTGTCCTCACAAGAAAGTAAGAAATCAAGCTCAAGAATCAGAGAAAGACACATCAAAGAACTGGCAGAAAGGAAAGAAATTCATTAGAAAATCCTTCTATGCTCAGCAAGACAGCAGTGCATCTGAAGACTCAGATGAATCCTCAAGAGAAGAGGGAACCTATGAATTTTTACTGATGGCCATAGAAAATCTTGAAGGACTCTTGCTAGAAGAAGAAGAAGAAGGGGAATTCAACCTTGAGAGGGAGCTAAGAAGTGCTCTGGAGGAGATTAACAGACTCAAACTAAAATGCAGAAAACTAAAAGAGATTCTCCTCAAATGTGTGAAAGAAGAACAAAATTTAGAAGTCCTCATGCAACTGAAGGTAAAGCTTGAAGAAGCCAAAAAGATAGAAGATATATTACTTCAGCGAATCAAAGATAAAACTCGAGAACAAGAGAAACTGGAAGAAGAAATTATGTGTCCGAGAAAGAAATTAGAAAAAACTCAAAGGAAAGTTGGTTATAAACTCTTCCCAAACAACAAGCTCTATTAAGTTGAATGAAATTTTGCTGCTCAAAGATCCCCTATGATAAAGACTGGAATAGGGGTTGCCGAAGGAACTAAGTAAAGGAAAGAATTGGATGAGAGATTGTTTGTAAAAGCAAAGCAAGAATGATGAAGTAGCTCAAACAATTTTATAAAAAAGAAGAAATCTGTAATAAGGAGACAGATCAAGAAACCACTAGTAGCAAAGAATGTAATAAATACTAAGACCCCTAAATATGTAAAATTTGAAACCATCAAAGAATTTTTCCCTCCAATGAAGAATGCCACCCGTTATGTCCGCCACAAGCGTTATGTCTGCCACAAGCTGGGAAACATTGCTGCATATTGTCATGCAAGAAGGAGTAATTCAAACCAGCAAAAGATGCAAACATTGAAGAGACTGCCTCAAGTAAACAAATGGAAAAGACAACCTTACATCAGGTATGAAAATAGCTTCTATGGTTACTGCTTTTATTGTAAGGAATTTGGTCATAAAATCATTGAGTGTAGAAGGTATGGACAAAGATTGATGTTTAACACCTCAAGAAGGTTTATGAATCAAAGAAATTCTGTTCATACTCATAATTCTACAAAAATTATGATCAAATGTTGTGTATGCAATAAATTTGGACATATACCTTCCAAATATCCTCTAAGAAGATGGAGGTCATCACCTCACAAAAGATACAAAACAAAAGGGTGCCTCCAGTGGATAAAGAAGGTGAATAAGTGTGACCTGGCTCTAACTACTCAAGATCTAAAAAGTCAATGGTATTTGGACAGTGGCTGCTCTAAACACATGACAAGAGACAAAAGTAAGTTTATAACTCTTGATGAAAAGAAATCTGGCAATGTTACTTTTGGCAATGATAAGTCAGGAAAGATCAAAGGAAAGGGCTCAGTCAGCATAGAAAATGGCAGAGGAAAGGCCCAAGATGTACTATTTGTAGATGGGCCGAAAGCAAATTTACTGAGTTTCAAGAAGATGTGTTTGGGTGACAAGGTCATGTGGAAGGTCTCTTTAAGAGCACAAGACTGTGAAGTCAGATCAAGCACAACAGGAAAGACTCTGCTAAAGGTGTCCGAACAAAGAGTAATGTGTACATAGTAAAAGAGGAGGATGAAACCTGCCATATGAGCAAACTTGAGGATTCATGGTTATGGCATAGGAGATTGGGACATCTCAGCTTTGACCATATCATCAGACTCAGTAAGAAGAAAGCTGTCAGAGACATTCCTGAAATAAAGAGGCCTTCAAATACCATATGCAAATCTTGTCAATTTGGGAAACAGACTCGCACATCCTTTAAATCTAAAGATGAGCTATCAACAAGAAGAACACTCCATCTTGTGCACATGGATCTGTGTGGACCTACAAGAACTAAAACACCAAGTGGAGAATCCTACTTCATGCTGATAATAGATGATTTCTCCAGAATGACATGGGTTGTTTTTCTCAATAATAAATCAGAAGCACTGGAAAAGTTTAAGATATTCAAAGCATTAGAAGAAAATCAAACTAGATGCAAGCTAAAGTGTATCAGATCAAATAGAGGAGGAAAATTCACAGATTATGACTTTGCAGACCTATGTAATGAACATGGAATAAAGCAACAATTTACCATTGCAGGGACACCTTAGCAGAATGGAGTAGCAGAGAGACAAACAGTTCAGACAACAACAGCAATTTAAGATGCAAGAGAATAACATTGCTCAAACTTTTTGGGCAGAAGCTGTACACACAACAGTACATATTCTAAACAAAGCTCATTTAAGAACTAACAGTGATAAGACACCTTATGAGCTATGGCATGGTAAACCTACATCAATCAAGCACTTTAGAGTCTTTGGCAGCAAGTGTTACATAAAGAATAATGATGAAAATCTTGGAAAATTTGATGCAAGAGTTGATGAAGGAATATTTCTAGGATATGCATCCAAAAGTAAAGGGTACAGGTGCTACAACAAGACTCTTCGGAAAATAGTTGAATGTATTGATGAGAGATTTGATGAAAAACTTCCAAACAATACAAGAAATACAGACTGGTGCAGTCCATCAGACAACCATGAAGAGGAAGACCAGAATAATGATGGAATAAGCAAGACAACAAAAGATGCAGAGCTGAGCTCGAAAACCCCCTCAAGATATACTCAGAAGAACCATCCTGAAAAACAGATCATCGATAAGAAAGGTAGTTCCGCATAAGAAGGCAACTAATGTAACAAATCAAGAAGTATACATAGACATGTTGTCACAAATAGAACTAAATAAATTTAAGAAGTCAAAGAAGGACAAGTCTTGGGAAAGCTATGAATGAGCAACTAGACCAAATTGAAAGAACAATACCTGGGAAGAACAATACCTGGAACTAGTTCCTAGACCTATTGAAAGGAATATCATTGGTTCAAAATGGGTATTCAAAAACAAAATGAATGAGCAAGGGCAAGTAATCAGAATAAAGCCAAGCCGGGTCTCGCAAAGGATACTCTCACAAATTGAAGGACTTGATTATGAAGAAACATTTGCCCTAGTAGCCAGAATGGAAGCTATCAGAATGTTCCTGGCATTTGCATGCTACCAAGACTTCAAGGTATATCAAATGGATGTAAAGTCTGATTTTCTTAATGGAGATCTAGAAGAAGAAGTATACATGGAACAACTAGAAGGCTTCTCATTGACAGACAAAGAATACCATGTATGCAGACTGAAGAAGGCCCTATATGGACTGAAACAGGCTCCTCGTGCTTGGTACCCAAGACTGGATAAACATTTGCAAAAACAGGTTTTTAAGAGAGGTGGAGTAGACAACAATCTATACATAAAAGCCCATGAGAATGAACTCCTGATTGTTGTAGTGTATGTTGATGACATTATGTTTGGAAGCAACAAAGATGAACTAGCAAAAGGGTTTGCTGATGATAGGAAAAATGAGTTTGAAAAGTCTATGATTGGAGAGCTTAGTTTCTACTTGGGACTGCAAATTCAACAAAATAACACAGGAACCTTCATCTCTCAAGAAAAATACCTAAAAGAAATACTGAAAAAAATCAAAATGGAAGATTGCAAACCTGTGTCAACTCCCATGACCACAGGTTGCAAGTTGTGTGCCGATGATGGGTCTGCTGATATAGATCAAAAACTCGACAGATCCATGATTGGAAGTCTATTGTACCTAACTGCATCAAGACCAGACATCATGCTAGTAGTAGGACTAGTGGCTAGATATCAAGCAACACCTAAGCAAAATCAACTTCTTGCAGTCAAAAGAATATTAAGATATCTACAAGGAACAACACAATATGGACTTTGGTATCCTAAAAATAAAAACTTCACTTTGACAGCATACACAGATGCAGATTGGGCCAGCTGTGTAGATGACAGGAAAAGAACAGGTGGAGGTGCATTCTATCTAGGAGAAAGTCTGGTGGCATGGTTAAGCAAGAAACGAACATCTATCTCTCTGTCTACAACAGAAGAAGAATATATAGCAGTAGCAGCATGGTGTACACAAGTCATGTGGATGAATAAAACCCTCCAATACATGAAGGTAAGCATTGATGAACCTATCTCAATCAAATGTGATAATACAAGTGCTATAAGTATATCTAAAAATCCTGTACTTCACTCAAAAACTAAACATATCCCAATAAAATATCATTTCCTCCGAGAACAAGTGGCTCAGAAGATAGTAAAGTTGGAATATGTACCAATAAAAGAGCAGACAACTGATATATTTACCAAACCTCTTGCTAGAGAATCATTCCAATATTTGAGAAATAAACTAGGGGTAGTATCTGCAGATGTTATTCCTTGATATAAAGAGAAAGCACAATTTCAGGGGGAGAACAAAACGAAAATATCATTCCAGGGGGAGAACAGCCTGCGAGAATCAGGTCCTCAGGATCAAAGGATTAAGGCAAAATAACACCAAGTTATTATCCTAGAGTTATCTGCATTATTCAAGCATCAAAAGTCTATGAAGTATCATTATTCTCACTTTTAACTCTAGACAAGTGAAAGAACTGTATCAATTTACAGTGTACATTCAAAATCGATAATCCTCAAAGTGTTCTCTCAACAAGTCTTATACATCACTATGGTATCGATAGAAGCCAGAAGAGAGCCTAAACATAACTCAGAAAGAGGAAACGCAAAAAGAAACCCTTTGCCATTGATGTCAAAGGGGGAGGAAGAGCAGGCAAACAGGAAGAGCAAACAACAGGAGAAAGAACAGGCAAATAGAGAAAATGTATTGCCATGTATCAATTTACAGTGTATATTCAAGTCCAATAATCCTCAAAGTGTTCTCTCAACAAGTCTTGTACATCAGTCTGGAGCAGAATGGTACAAAGTCAGCAGAAGAGGGCCTAAACATAACTCAGAGAGAGGAAATGCAGAAAGAAAACTAGGAAATGAGCAACCCTTTGCCATTGATGTCAAAGGGGGAGGAAAAACAAAAAGGGGCTTTTAAAAGGCAAGCAGAGGAAGTATGTTGCCATCAATGCCAAAGGGGGAGACTGTTGGAAATGTTGTCATTGATGGAAAAGGTAAAAATAGGAGCAGCACCTAAACTATCCATAAGGAAAAAGAGACAGAGAGGTAGCAGAGGCAGCAGAAGAAACAGAGGAATTGAAGCAGAAGCAAAAAAGGAATTAGAGACAGAGCAGTGGAGTTGAAAAGGCCCGAAGGAGTGTAATACAGTTTGCAGATGAATTATTGAGCAATTATTCATTAATTGAGTTTGTATGGCATAGACTTTGATTGAAGACTAAAACCCTGTGGTAAAGACTTAATATGCTTGGGGATGAGTTGGAACACTGCTTAAATGGCAGAAGAGCGCTGGAGAGAGGCAGAGAACCTCTTCAGTAATAGAATAGGAGAATAATGGCCACAGAGTTGAATATTTGGCTGTTATGAAATTGTAAGAATTTGTTTGAGACCTACCACATGTATATATACATATATTTGTTTATGAAGAATTGTGCATTTATTGGTGAAATTCCTGCAAGCTCTTGTAGAAGCCGGACCCTGTAAATCAAGCTAAGAATCTGCCTGTATATTCAGGAAGAAGAATGTATGATAATGTGTAGAAATGGTGCCCAAACTGTATGTACTTGTGGGGAGGATATACAAACCCTGTGACGAGAATTCCGTATGAATGAGACCCTGTAGCAGAATATTTATAAGAAATGCATAAGAAACCTCTGCATAAGAATAAACGAAACCGTGTTATGTATGGTGGAACTTGCAAGGGTTATGTATGGTGGAACTCTGCGTCAGAATATAAAAGAACCTTTTATAACAAGAAACCGTGTATTGACTGCAGTAAGAGTGGAGGCAGAACCACAGTCAAATGTACAGTGTGAATGGAATGGAACCATAATCGAAATATATATATATATAATTGAACGAAGAACGGAACCTGGAGCACAGGGAGAACCGGAACCTTGACCGGAGGAACCGTGAGGGGACTGAAACCAAGAGCGGGTTCACGGAGGCGGATTTCCCAATTCCGCACCACCTTTCAACCGTAAGGTGGTTTTGCAGAAATCGCAGCGATTCCATAGACTTCGTGACACGTGGCATAGGCGGTATTGGAAGCCACCGTTTAACTTGCAATTTCGCGCGTTATACACTGACCAAAGACGCCGAGTGAAATGGATATAAACCGTCGATCTGGCGGAGGAGCATCAGACGGAGATCATTGAACGAAGATGCGCGAATTTTAATGAAAGAGCCCGGAAGATAGCCAGGTACGGGTGCGCGCATTTGGTTGGTTATTGATTGTATGTGTGGGGCCCAATCAAACATGTACTAAGGTTTATTATATGGTCATAAGGTTTCAATTTAATAAAGGCGCGTAGTTAAAGGATGAGGATAGATATATGCAATGAATTTTGGTTATATTAATAAGGTTTGCCGAGTTATTAACATACGGTGGTGAATTGGTGGCGCGCTGGCGGTGGTGCATGGTGGAGCCACCAGAAAGTGGTGTTTACGGGGGCTCCCATTTCTCCGTACACATCAAATGGGGTGAGGCCCCGCAGTTCATCATAGCCGTTGATCGGCGGTCAACGTGTGATCGGCCAGTCAACTACGGGGGGTACCCTCCATGTTAACCTCCGCGCTCTTCAACCCCCCGCACTCCGTCGATCTCCAATCAACCTGTGCGTTGTTTAACCTGCGCCTATTCACCATGCTGCCGCCTGCGAATTGATCTCTCATTCGGGCAGTTGGAATTACATTCCAACAAGTTGTATATGGTTAATTGGCGCGATATGAAATATGAAATATGTGAACGGGGCATAATACATATACACAGAGAAGGACTGTCAGGTTATAATATTATATGGCAACGGTAAAGATAATTCCTTGGGCTTAATAACAATACCAGAAGTCTATAATTTTGGAGGCGGTATTATACGCATACCTGCTCGAGTTTGCTACCCCTGCGGAACTTAAAGGGAATGGAGCTCCGTTTGATGCGAATTGATACAACTATGATTCAAACCATATATACTTCAAGGAGAAAGAGGAAGTATATGATATGATTAAGTTATATCAAGAGCATGCTAAGACACACAGGAACAAATTTGACAGGTGTTCAAGCACAGGAATCTGGAAAATATTCAAAAGTGCAGTAAAAAGGTGAAATGTGCAGATGACAGTAAACAAAGAAGATGCAGAACAGTTTCTTAACAACAGTAGAAAAAGAAAAAATCCAGTAAAGTCAAAGTTCAGAAGAGGAGCTGAGTGATATTGAAATATGAAATTAAGAATGTAATGTAAATGATGTAATTATTTTTTATTGTTTGTGATGCAAAGGCAAGTATCCTAAAGAAAAGACAAAATCCCACTGTAGCATGAAATTGTGTACATATTATTATGATTTTTAAATTGAGTTGGATAAATAAATGAGGAGGCAGAAGACCAAGGGGTATGACCATTCATTTCGAATTCCTAGAAGAAAACAAACAGTCATAAAAAATTCTATAAGTAATATCATTTTGAAATGCCAAAGACAGAGTGAGAAGGGAGAGAAAGAGTCAGCAAAAATAATGCAGAAATAAAGCAGTGAAGAAGAGAAGAAAGAGGATCTGAGCAGAGAAGAAGGAGAAGCTGATAGAGAATCTGAGAAGATGCAGAGATGATACAGGGCAGACATGATAATAGATGAACAGCAGAGCAGATGGAACAGAAGAGAGCTGATATCCAAGGTAAATCAGCAAGTGTTTCTCTTTTGAAATAGATGGGAGTTGGTGCTTCCACATCAAGTTGTAGCTTGATAAAATGTCACTTATAGCTGACTGAGGTTGGAGCCTCCTGTAGGTTGGTGCCTGCAGAAAATAGATGGGAGTTGGTGCTTCCACATCAATTTGTAGCTTGATAAAATGTCAGTTGTAGATGACTGAGGTTGGATCCTCCTGTAGGTTGGTGCCTGCAGAATATTAATGGGAGTTGGAGCTTCCTTGCAAGTTGTAGCTTGCAGAATTGAGGTAGGAGCCTCCTGTAGGTTGGTGCCTACAGAAAATCAGTGGTGAGAGGGAGTTGGAGCTTGCCTTTGCATCACAACAATAATAAGATGTGGTTTTCTCCCTTCATGGGTTTCCACTTATATCTGGTGTCTCTATGCATGATGTCTATGTGTTGATGTGGTTTATCTAATCTGCTTAATACTTTTTGCTCACATATTAAGACTGCTGTTACATTAACAAATATGTTTGATACTTTCTTCTCACTAATAAATATTGCTCACATATTAAAGTTGATCATGAAGTGAAGGTGTAAATAAGTTTTAAGAGAAAAGTTTTAAAAGTCCATGTATGTGTTAAACTGATTCACCCCCACCCCCCCCCCCTCTCAGTTTAACTAAGGGTTCAACAATGTACCGATAGGTTTTGCAACCACTCCTTCAGAGTGTTTTACATGCCAAATAAATATTCCATGCATTATGAAATTAATACAATGGTTACAGATTTATACTAGTTTACAAGCTTGCTAAACCTATTTACATATTTCTATATGATTAATATGGTAACCTCTAACTAAATCATCTATAGATTTTTTTCTTACTATTCATGATATTGAAACAAAACATCAACACTTGTAAGAAAAGAAAATATACATTTCTCACGATTACTTTATATATATATTATTGTATGTTTAGCTATTTATTTCCTTTATCTATTTAATAAGTATAGTTTTCTTTGTGTTGGAAAATGTAACTAGGTTCATGTTGATTTTATAGTATCGGGAGGTGTTCCACATCTCAAATTTTGAGGAGAGGCTTGGAAAAAGTATTCGAGAGAACCCAGCGGAGAACCCAGAAATCGTTTGTGGAAATTCCACTCAGATTTTTCGTTATTAAAATAATTAATTATTTTAATGTAACTCCTAAGTCTAAAATTAGGGAAATTAAATGATTAAAGGATATTAATAACGCAGAGTGTGAATCTTCTAGAAAACGAAGATCAAGTCATATTTTAATCCGAGCCTTTGATTAAGGATATAATTTGGGTCATTGATTCATCAATGAGAAGACTATGAGAGAAGGCTTGAGGGTCATTTAGAAAGCAAGCCAGGCACATTCTCAGTACCCGAAGGAAATTGATTATGAAGTAAGAGAATATGATTTTCAGAGGGTGAGTCTGTAGAGGCGAGATGGCATAGACAAAAGGAGGAGGAATAAGTCAACAGAGACAGAGAAGAAGGAATACAAAAGACGAAGGGAAGGCAGCACTGAGAAGAAACACTAGCCTTCCACACAGACTTACCTAGTCCAGGCAGTGATTGTGCACAGAGGCTATGTAGATTAACGCAGAGGGTGCACGAGGTCATCTCGCGTGTCGAGAATTCTTTTGGATTGTCCGGAAAATTCATATCAGGTGCATGTTATAGATTTTTCTCGTCATGAATTCTGTAAATGATATTTACACTGATGAATATTAATACAAACCATCATTTTCTGCACCGGCTTTTCCAAATTGAGTTTTTCCAGGGACAATTGTCCAAAAATAACTTTGTTTATGTTGTTGTTTCTATTGTGCTATATGTGTTTTAATTTTTTCTTCTACTTTTGATTGGATTGAATATTGCAGTTGTGTTTACTTCAAAATTTACTGAAGCATTTGTAAATAACTTATCATAATAAGTAGGTGAAATAAACCAACTACCGCAGTAACAATTTTCAGAGTCAAAATTTCACATGGTATCAGAACTAAAGTCAAAAAATAGAAAGGGAGGTTTTACAATGGAACAAAGATCTGATGTTAATACAGTTTGGAAGGGCCCACACAGTCCTCTAGAGAAGATAGAGAAACAGAGGGAGCATGACATATCTGTTATTGCATCGAGACTAGAGGAGGATTTCGTTTCTGTGTCAAGCACGACCTCTCGAGGAAATTGGTATATTGACAATGGATCATCTTCTCATATGAGGGGAGTTCGAGAATGTTTTTCGATCTACCGAGAAGAGCAGATGAATTTCCAGATCACAATGAGAAACAAGGCTAAGTGTACCCCCGTTGGAAGAGGTACCATAATATTTTAGACAGAAGCTGGTAACAAGATTCAGGCTACAAACGTTCTGCATATACAAGGTTTGGGGATGACCTTACCCTTGGTGTCTCAACTCCATAACAAGGGTTATGAGGTATACTTTATTGGAAATAAATTTTATGTCAAACACCCTAGCTAGAAAAGGAAGGCCCAAATTGGAGTGAGGAGCCATAAATTATGTAAGCTCCAGCTTGAGTCCCCAATGGAACTGATTGGCAGTATGTATGAAAGGGATCTAAATGAATTCTGGCATAGAAGGATGGGACATTTACATCATGGAGCCTTGAAGATTCTCAAGAACACTATCATGGGAGCTCCAGAACTCAACACAAGGAAAGGTGAGGTCTACAGGGGGTGCATACTACGGAATTATGTCAAGGAAACATTTACAAGAAGCAGTAGTAGGTCCATGAATGTATTGGAGTTGATATATGCAGACATATGTGGTCCAATGTCCATGACTGCTCTAAGTGGTGCAAATTAATTTTATACCTTTATTGATAACCATTCCAGGAAAAATTCGATCTACTTTCTCAAAACCAAAGATTAAGTCTTTGAGCATTTCAAAGAAATCCAAGCGCAGGTAGAAAATTTAACCGGAAAGAAGATCAAGAAGTTGCGATCAGATAATCGTGGAGAGTATATTGATAAATACTTCACTATTTTCTATGCAAAGGAAGGAGTCAAGAGAGAATGGAAAGCTCCATACAATCCAAAGCAGAATGGAGTTGCAGAAAGGAAGAATAGGACCATTGTAGAAGCTGCAAGGACAATGTTATATGAACAAGACATGCCCAAAATTTTTGGGCATAAGCCTGCAATATAGTTGTGTATGTGCATAATAGGGTGCCCCATAGAACATTGGGGAAGGAAGCTCCTGAGAGTGTGTTCAGAGGAAGCAAGCCTGAGGTGATCCATATCAGGTTATTTGGCTGTATGGCCTACTACCACGTACCAGATGAGAAGAGGAAGAAGTTTGATCAGATTGTGGAGAAGGGTTATCTTTTAGGCTATAGTGAAAATGTGATGGCATATCGTATACATATTCCGGAAAACAAAAATATCGTAGTAAGGTAGGACGTAAAATTCATGGAGGAGAGATCCTTCAAAAGTTCCTGGGAAATGGATACATATACGTAAGTTGAGGAAGACCCACTAGTTGAGCCTCAACAGCGTAAAGAGGATGGATAGAGTGCCTCTCCATGGCACAAGTATTCTGATGAACGTTCTTTCAAAGAAGAGCAAGCAGGAGAGCAGGAAAATCCACCCACTACCAATGGGAGAACAAGTTGAGAGCTCCAAAAAATTCGTATGGATATAGAATAGTTTGTTGCAGTCCCTATATGGGAAGAGGGTACACAAGAAACATGTCAGGTACCAAGCACTGGTAGCATAGGTCGGAGAACCCTCCAGCTTTTAAGAGGCATCTCAACATTAGGTGTGGGTACATGCCATGGTGGAGAAGTATAGGTCCATCATGACGAATGATGTATAGGAAGTAGTCCCTAGACATCAGAACAGATCGATTGGAGGATCAAGGTGGATCTAAAATATCAAGTATGTTGCAGATGGGATCATAGAGAAATTCAAAGCCAGGTTTGTGGCTAAGGGGTATGGACAGAAATAAGGGATCAATTATGAATAAACCTTCGCCCCTGTAGCTCGGTACACTTCAATCAAATCCGTCATCTCTCACATAGCAGAGATGGGATGGGAGATTCACCAGATGGATGTCACAACAACATTCTTGAATGGGGTGATAAAAGAGGAAGTGTACATAGAACATCCTGAGAAATTTGAGACACATGAGAAAAAGACTCATTTTTGCAGGCTTAAGAACGCCATGTATGGTCTAAAACAAGCCCCCAAAGCATGGTATGGGCGAATTGATAGTTACCTGCAGAAGATGGGATTTGTCAAGAGTGACGCAGATCCCAACCTCTACTATTTGAGAGTATGGGATGAGCTGCTAATCATGGTATTATATGTAGATGATCTGGTCCTTACTAGATCATCTAATCTCATCAAATACTGAAAGGAGAATCTGGCTACCGAATTTGACATGAAGGATCTGGGGCAGATGCACTATTTTATTGGTTTGGAGGTTTGGTAGTAGAAGGGAGAAATATTCCTTGGGCAAGGAAGAAACACTACAAATATCTTGAATAGGTTTCAAATGGAAGAATGTAGACCCATGACTACGCCAATTATTATAAACTGGAAGAAGATAGACACGTCAGAGGATAATGAGGTAGACCTTACCTTTTATAGGAAACTTATTGGATCATTGATGTACTTGGTCAATAGTAGACAAAAAATATGTTATGTAGTGAAATTTTTTATGCGCTGAGCCTCTATTCTTTAAAATTTCTCTTCTAGTCATATTGCTTCTTTCCCTTAAAATTCTCCTACCAAGAATTTTCCAAATATCCTGAGGATTTAAAGCTTCAAATTGCCAAACAATTTGGCTTCTGATCCTTTTAATTTAATTAAACTCTCCATACTATACATCATGGCCACCTTACCGTCCACGCATGTAATGCATTTATTTGCATGCTTTCGTAATTATTTCATGGGAGTATAACTGCATGACATTAAAATTTTTTGATGATTGTTGACACCTACCGAGGGCGTTGTGCCACGTCCCTTGGCTTATTGGTTTCGTGGGGTGGTGGGGAACACCACCCCCCCCCCCCCCCCCTTACTGTATTCATCAACCCATCTAGGGAGGGCATTTAATTGTATTAAATTTGAATATTTTTTATATATTTTTTATTTTATAGATAACACTAAACTACCATATAACACTTAGTTATACAACATTTTTTTATATGTTTTTGATAAAATGAGTTTATTAATCGATAGGTCTTCCTATTTCGGAATAGGTCTTCCATAATTTCAATTTAATCATCAATAATTATTAGGTGGATGGTAGAGATTTAACCTCCATGGAATATTCCATAATATTCTTAGTAGCATTCACAAATAAAGGGTTAAGATTTATTTCCAAGTTAGTTATATTATCTTAATTAATTCATTTCAAATTAAATAATTAAATAAAATGTCATAACAATATGTATCATATTGATCATGTGATATTGATAAGCTATGGTATAATTACCAAGGCTATTTACAAGTTAGGAATCTCGATGACAATGGTAAGGAATTTCCATGGTAAATTGGAGGTGAATTTCGATGATTAAGAATATATTACTGTTTTATAAAATGTATATATGCTTAATTCATATATTAATTATTTTATAATTAATAATAATAATAATTTAAAATAAATTTATAATTTAATTAATTTGTATGATTTTTTTTTTAAATTCTAAAAACATGAGATGTATCATGCTATAAGTGTTTTTATGTTTATCATAGGTTGATACCTATAGATATTTACCAATCATATAACTTGTATAGCAAGGATAGATTTGTTAATTGAATTTATTTTGGATAATTGAAAGGAATGATTGAAATCATCCTTGCTAAATTCAACTCTCACAAAAATCATCTCTCAAATGACATGAATTTGTTTTCAATGAAAAATGTGGTGTGAAGAGTGAGTAGAGGTCAACCGGGGAAATCATTGCAAACTCGGGATTTGACTAATTGGACATAAAAATAGTCCGATCCATACTTGAAAGTTATGGTTATCATTCTATTCATCCACAAATAATAACAAAAGTGTTCTTATAGGGTTGATTACGGGGAAAATATTGAGCACCATGAAATAAGTTAATCATTGGCTTATTGTCTTTCCATTTTTTCCATTAGATGAGAATAAAATGATATTCAATTGAAACTATGAAAATGCAGTAACTCAATCATTGACTTACTAAATGGTTCTTATTATTTTATATTTAGAAGTTTAAGAAGCCCATGTGATATAGTAAGTGGTGGGAGTGGCTCAACCTATTAAGAAATTGATACTCATAAAGGCCTAATAATTGTTGCATCTATAGTTGACAACTGCCGTCTCAATAGTCTTTATGAATTTGACGTCATCATGAATGGTACTTGCACCAAGAGGAACTCTCAAGCCTAATATTGAAGAGATGTAATGTATTATTATATTATGTAAACATTTTTTTTTGTCAAGTTGTTTGTGATCCTCTAGGATTAACCTCTAGCTTGAGGAGCCAGGACCCAAGGGAATATAATCTGTCAAAGTCACCAAGGGATCACAGCCATGAACCAAGGGCATCTAATTTTTCAAAGTCACCAAGGGATCGCACCTAGCTTGGGCCACAGTAGCCCTACGTTGACTCAATTTTTTAGCATGTCTCCTCCTCCTAACACAAGGCACGACCACCCCCGTGAAGTTTGAACCTGGGTCGCCTTGCTAACGAGGCACATCCTCAACCGGTTGTGCTAGTGAGACTTACCATATTATGTAAACATTTTTGATAAATAAAATTAAATAAAAATGAAAATAATTTTTAAAATAATAATATTAATAATAATGATTATTATTATTATTATTAATATTATTAAAATAAAATAATTATTATTTTTATGCAATATAAATTATTTAAAACTATGATATATATATATATATATATATATATATCTTAATTTGATCTATTTACCTCAAATCTCTATGCGTGCAAATTTGTCCTCCGATTTTGAAAAATATAGACTACGAACAGGGCGACAAAATACGAACACGGTGAGGGTCGGTCTAGAGACATGAGGGTAGCTTTGTCATGGTTGAGGTAGTAGTTGAATATATATAGGAAAACGAGACTATAAATAACTTTCATGTTTATAAGTATACATAAAATTTTTAGATAATGGTTTTCATTGACAAGGAGAATGTGCATGTAGGAAAATGATATACAGGATTCAGAATAGAAAGGAGGGACCTTCACAAGTCAACGGAACAATATATAAAACCAAGGAACTTGGAAGGAGATGGGAGCCAAATAATAAAAACATCTTCATTGAAGCCATAGACTAATTTTAGTTGTGAATTTTACACATTTTTTGTATAGAACATGTTTAAGGGACTCAGAGGCAAGAGGTCGACAAGAAACGAGTAAAGGATTGCAATAGAGAGACGGTGTGAACAAGGAGACAAAGCTAAGATGGTATCTGCACCATAGGAATCCTAAGTGGAGTTATTCTCAAGTGTTGATGGGAACATATTACATAATAGAGAAGGAGCTATAGATTTTCTTCCTGACATTATTTTACAAGTATTCATAGGACGATGAGAAGAAGAGGGATAGTTTTTCTGGCTTAACTATCATTATACGGTGTTTGCAATTTTTTCTTCTTCTGATTGTTATGAGGAAACAGAACTGAGAGTCCACAGTTACATTAAAAATTTTTGTTGCGGGGATAGGGACCTTGAGGGATGAACTAGCCAGAGCTATTGAAGGAGTTTTTTTTTTTTAATTTTCTTCGTTGTCAAGGATCCACGCTCGTTATGGTACGTAAAAGGATTTGAATAAATGGTAGTAGGTAAGTATCAGTAGTTATGGAGTGATTTACACACTCTTTTAATATCCTCGAGAGGGAATACCATATAATATATGTCATTGTTACTAGGGTGCGGGACGCGAGGCATAACATGGAAGATGTTCCCATTGTATTTGAATATGAGGGTGGACTATGGTCGGGGGGTATGACGTGGTTGGGGAAGGTAGATGAATGCTAAAGAGGAAATATAGTAAATCCATTGGCCTAGGGAACCACATGACTAAGTGAATGTGGAGATATATAGATGATGAACATGCTAGGGCTTCCTCCCAAATGTCCAAAAAAGTTGGAGGCACTCACTATGCACGTGGAGCGGAAGGCTCTTTCGAGGAAAAAAGCCACAAAATATCTTTTTGTCACCCCTTCCTGGGACCATTGATGAGCCTTTGAGCTTGAGGATATGTTGGATGTATAGTAATTCCAACCAACTGTGCTGAAAACATTTAATGTAGGAATGGTCTCAAACTCTCTCGAGTGTTCTTAGCTTCCTGAAGAAGCTATCGACACTGACATTCAAGATAATCCAGAAGCTTCTCAGCTATGTATACATTTATGTTTCTTGTAATGAAAATATAAAGTTATTGTGTTCCGTTGCATTCTCTGTTATGGTACCAGAGATCCTCTTTGGAGTATTCTAATTATTTCATGATATCAGAGCTGATGGTTTAGACTTGGTGTTTTCAGAGGTGAGTTCCTACAGTAGTGTTTGTGTTGTGAGGAGTTGTGTGCTCATGGTGTGAGCTGCTATATGCTCGGTGGTTTGAAGAGCCAAGGGTTTCCGCTGGGTTTGTTGTAGAGAAGAGTACATTGCAGAAAAGAGGAGTAGATTTATTGGTACATGATCATTGAGAAGCTTGTGCGTTGGAGTGTTGTTGATCGTGGAAGACAAGTGCGTGTGAACGATGTGCACGTGAGCTCTTGTTGCTGCGGGAAAGCGGTATTTGTTGCTTAGTCTGTTTGTGAAAGAGGTTCCATCCTACTGTGCATATAACAACGTGAGATAGTTGACAGTAAGCATGGTGTGAGAGTCGTTAGGGCTCGGTGAGAGAGGCATCACTGTGTTTTCTCAAGGATCTTGTTTAGGGAATAACTCAAGGGTTTCTTACTCTATAAGGATTAAGAGGATTTTTTTGCACTCGAGCCATTCATATGTTCCATTGAAGACCTCACTTTTCGAGACAATCCTTCTCGGTTGGGTATCATATTTTTCCACAGTTTCAGATAACTGCTACTAGGTATTACATCACTTATTTCTGATTCAGTGGTCTCTGTTCCTTCAAATTTTAGTCTTATTGTAGTTTTTATTACTTATTTTAGCGAAAAAAAATTATATCTGTGAACCTCTTTTTCTTTTTCTTTTAAATGTTATGAAACTAACTCTAGAATTCAATTTCCTAACTATCTATACTTCTGAAAGGTCCTTGGAAGCCACAATTATTTGGAAATATCTCAATGTACGTTCAGGACTAAGTCCCCCAATTGAAATTCTTGATTTATAGCTTGAGTATTAAGATAAGCATACTAACATATGTTTCTCTTTTGACTTTTTATATGTTATATTTTCAATTCACCTCTCAAGGTCACTTCAATGTTACCTTAAAACTATACATAGGAATATTTACTTCTCTAGGTAAGAAATCCTTTAACTTCTCTCTTCTTCCATGGGTGTTTATTGATATGGAGATTGAGATCAACTAGAAATTGCAAGGGCTACTTTATTACAATTATTTCAATAAATTTTAGCATAGTCTATTTCAAGTTATGTCGCTAGCTTAAGAATTTAGTCGTAGTATTTGATACTCTGAAAGTTTAACAATTTGTATTAATTGACTGTAGAGTAGGCTCACGAAATATATTTTAGAAGTGGTTCGTATTTAAAATATGTTGTATTCCTTTTGTATATCTAGGGTTCCTAACCCATAATATTTTCATGGTTAATATCTCTTGTATCAAACAAGTAAATTGAGTAAGCTATTTTGATATGTGTCATAGTCTCTATAACATATTTTCCTTTTGTGCTTATTTTTCGTGTTTCTTTTGACATAAGTATGTAGGATTATTCTTTTTACTTGATTCAATACCTCTTTGTATTAACAATAGATACTTCCTTTATCCTTATTGTCTTAGTTTTTCCTTAATAAATTCCCTCTTTAAAATACTAGGTCAAAGTCCATACTCGTAATTCTTCTAAGCAGAAAGGTAGTTGAAGGATACATGTACCCATAGGTTCTGCAACCACTCCTTCAGAGTGTCTTACATGCCAAATATATATTCCATGCATTATGAAATTAATACAATGGTTACCCCTTTATACTATTTTACAAGCTTGCTAAACCTATTTACATCTTTCTATATGATTAATATGGTAGCCTGTAATTAAATCATCTATAGAGTTTTTTCTTACTATTCATGATATTGAAACAAAACATCAACACTTGCAAGAAAATAAAATATACATTTCTCATGATTACTTTATACATATATTATTGTATGTTTAGCTATTTATTTCCTTTCTCTATTCAATAAGTATAGTTTTCTTTGTGTTGGAAAATGTAACTAGGTTCATGTTGATTTTATATTATCGGTAGGTGTTCCACGTCTGAAATTTTGAGGAGAGGCTTGGACAAAGTATTTGAGAGAACCCAACAGAGAACCCAGAAATCGTTTGTGGAAATTCCACTCAGATTTTTCTCTATTAAAATAATTAATTATTTTAATATAATTCCTAAGTCTAAACTTAGGGAAATTAAATAATTAAAGGATATTAATAAAGAAAAGTGTGAATCTTCTAGAAAATGAAGATCAAGTCATATTTTAATCTGAGCCTTTGATTAAGGATATAATTTGGGTCATTGATTCATTAGTGAGAAGACTATGACAGAAGGCTTGAGAGTCATTTGGAAAGCAAGCCAGGCACATTGTCAGTTCCCAATGGAAATCGATTATGAAGTAAGAGAATTCAGTTTCAGAGGGTGAGTCTGTAGAGGTGGGATTACATAGAGAAAAGGAGGAGGAATAAGTCAACAGAGATAGAGAATAAGGAATACAAAAAATGAAGTGAAGACAGCACTGAGCATCAACACCAGCCTTCCACACAGAATTACCTAGTCCAGGCAGTGATTGTGCAGAGAGGCTACGCAGATTAACACAGAGGGTGCACGAGGTCATCTCGCGTGTCGGGAATTCTTTTGGATTGTTCGGAAAACTCATATCAGGTGCATGTTGTTGATTTTTCTTCTCATGAGTTCTATAAACTATCTTTTCACTGATGAAGATTAATACAAACCATCATTTTCTGCATCGGTTTTCCCAAATTGGGTTTTTCCGGGGACAATTGCCCAAAAATAACTTTGTTTATGTTGTTGTTTCTATTGTGCTATATGTGTTTTAATTTTTTCTTTTTATTTTGATTGGATTGAATATTATAGTTGTTTTTACTTCAAAATTTACTGAAGCATCTGTAAATAACTTATCATAATAAGTAGGCGAAATAAACTAACTACCACAGTAACAATTTTCAAAGTCAAAATTTCACATCATATCAGAACTAAAGTCAAAAGACAGAAAGGGAGGTTTTTCAATGGAACAAAGATCTGATGTTAATATAGTTCGGAAGGTCCCACGCAATCCTCCAGAGAACATAGAGAAACAAAGGGAGCATGACATATCTGTTATGGCATCGAGACTAGAGGAGGATTTCATTTCTATGTCAAGCATGACCTCTCGAGGAAATTGGAATATTGAAAATGGATCATCTTCTCATATGAGGGGAGTTCGAAATATTTTTTGAGCTACCAAGAAGAGAAGATAAATTTCCAGATCACAATGAGAAACAAGGCCAAGTGTACCCCCATTGGAAGAGGTACCATAATATTTTAGATAGAAGCTGGTAACAATATTCAGGGTACAAACGTTCTACATTTACCAGGTTTGGAGATGACCTTACCCTCAATGTCTCAACTCCATAACAAGGGTTATGAGGTATACTTTAGTGGAAATAAATTTTATGTCAAACACCCTAGCTAGAAAAGGAAGGCACAAATTGGAGTGAGGAGCCATAAATTATGTAAGCTCCAGCTTGAGTCCCCAATGGAACTAATCGACAGTACATACGAAAGGGATCTAAATGAATTCTGGAACAAAAGGATGGGACATTTACATCATGGAGCCTTGAAGATTCTCAAGAAGACTGTCATGGGAGCTCCATAACTCAGCACAAGGAAAGATGAGGTCTGCAAAGGGTGCGTACTAGGGAAGTATGTCAAGGTGACAATTACAAGAAGCAGCAGTAGGTCCTAGAATGTATTGGAGTTGATATATGCAGACATCTGTCGTCCAATGTCCATGACTACTCTAAGTGGTGCAAATTATTTTTCTACCTTTACTGATAACCATTCCAGGAAAACTTCTATCTACTTTCTCAAAACCAAAGATTAAGTCTTTGAGCATTTCAAAGAATTCAAGGTGCTAGTAGAAAATTTAACCAGAATGAAGATCAAGAAGCTGCGATCAGATAATGGTGGAGAGTATATTGATAAATACTTCACCAGTTTCTATGCAAAGGAAGGATTCAAGAGAGAATGGAAATATCCATACAATCCAAAGAAGAATGGAGCTATAGAAAGGAAGAATAGGACCATTGTAGAAGTTGCAAGGACAATGCTCTATGAACAAGACATGCCCAAATTTTGTGGGCATAAGATTGCAATACAGTTGTGTATGTGCAGAATAGGGTGCCCTATAGAACATTGGGGAAGGCAACCCCTGAGAGTGTGTTCAGAGGAAGCAAGCCTGAGGTGAGCCATATCAGGTTATTTGGATGTATGGCGTACTACCACGTACCAGATGAGAAGAGGAAGAAGTTTTATCAGACTGCGGAGAAGGGTTATATTTTGGGCTATAGTGAAAATGCAATGGAATTTCGTATATATATTCCGGAAAACATAAATATCATAGTAAGGTAGGACGTAAACTTCATGGAGGAGAGATCCTTCAAAAGTTCCTGGGAAATGGATACAGATACGTAAGTTGAGTGTTGGGTATGTGTTATATGTGTTGGGTATGTGTTATATTTCCCGGTGGGTAGTCCGCGTCCATGGTTTTGTGCATGGTTTTGCACATGGTTTTGGGGTACGATGGTTTCGGCCCCTGGTATTTTGTAGATCCGGTCAAGGGAACTACGGTTATGTTCTAATCCAGGGTTAATGGATTGGGGTTTATGTATGCTTCGGCATGTATATATATGTGTTGTAACACTAAAAGGAATATAATGAAAAATCAAACTGGTCGTCCCGATTTGGGATCCAGGGGAAAATCTCTGTGTTTATCTGTTTTATGTTTTATGCTCTCGCTATTGTTTATTTTCTGTTATAAGATTCGTGTGTAGATAATTTATGTTCAGGGTTAAAACCTACATTTGGTATCAGAGCTGTTTCGGCTTCAAGGGGACGCCTTTACTGCTGAGGGTTTTTTGCTTGGGCCTGAGGTAGACCCTGTTCAGTGGGAGATCTGCAGGATCGATTCTTGCTGTGAAAGAAGATGGCGAGCGGCGAGAAGATAGAGATCGAGAAATTTAATGGTCAGAGTTTTGAGTTGTGGAAGCTCAAGATGGAGGATCTGTTGGTGGATAAAGATCAGTGGATCGCGGTAGATCCAGGTACTAAACCAACGGAAATGTCAGATGAAGACTGGAAGAAACTGGATCGGAAGGCTAAGAGCACAATACAGTTGTGTGTGTCAGATTCAGTATTGTTGAATGTATCTGGGGAAGCTACGGTGAAGAATTTGTGGGAAAAACTTGGGACTTTGTACCAATCTAAGTCTCTGGTGAATAATTTGTTCCTACGGAAAAAGCTGTATAACCTGAGGATGAAGGATGGAGACTCGGTGACAGAGCATCTGAATGCCTTCAATACTGTGGTAAGTCAGCTGTCATCTGTTGATATTAAAATCTCAGATGAAGATAAGTGCATCAGTTTGTTGTGTTCTCTACCAGACTCGTGGGACAATCTGGTTATTACAATAGGTAGCAACACAACTACCTTGAATTTTGATGACATTGTCTCAGCCTTGCTGTCGGAGGAAATGAGACGGAGAAATATGGAGGGTCAAAATGGAGATGCCTTATCTGTACGAGGAAGGTCCCAGAACAGAAACAAGAATAAGGTTTCGAGTGGGAGATCTAAATCTAGAGGGAGATCTAAATCTCCTAGAAATTTTGTAAAGGTGTGCAAATGTGGAAAGGAAGGGCACTACAAAAAGGACTGCAGATCTAAATCTCCTAAGAAAGGAAAGGGATCTGATGATGCTCCTTCTGCAGAGGCAAAAACCACCTCGGATGAAGGTGGGGATGTGTATTTGGCTTCTTCTTCAAATACACATGTAGATCACGAGTCATGGTTGATTGACTCAGGTGCATCCTTTCACTTCACTCCCCATAGGGAGTGGTTCTGCGAGTATGAAAAATATGATGGTGATGTCTTCCTAGGGGATGATAGGAAGGCCATAATCGTTGGACGTGGAAAGGTCAAGCTGAAGATGCAAGGTGGAAGGATTAGAACACTTCCTGGTGTTCTTCATATTCCTGCATTGGCCAGAAATCTGATTTCTGTAAGCAAGATGGATGATGCAGGTGTAAAAACAGTGTTCGAGAAAGATGCCTGCAAGATGGTTCGGGGAGCATTGGTATTAATGCGGGGAGTTCGAACTGGAACTCTGTACAAGCTACAAGGTAGCACTTTTATTGATGGGTGTAACAGTTCTATGGTTCCCGAAAGTGGGACGGAAAGCCTAGCTGTCTCTGGAGAAAAGACCATGCTATGGCATCAAAGGCTTGGACATATTGGAGAGAAGGGCCTTCGGATACTGCATAGAGATGGTATGGTAGAAGGTATGTCTAATTGTTCTCTGGATTTCGATTTTTGTGAACATTGTGTATATGGGAAGCAAAATCGCGTGAGTTTTCCTTCTGGTGCTAAGAGGGAAAACAAGATATTAGAACTTGTGCATAGTGATGTGTTTAGGCCTATGTCAGTTCCATCACTGGGAAAGTCTGTGTACTATGTTTCATTCATAGATGACTTTTCAAGGAATACATGGATATATTTCTTGAGGAAGAAATCTGAAGTCTTTGACAAATTTAAAGAATTTAAGGCTCTGGTGGAAAACCAGACAGAGAAGAAGATAAAGGCACTGAGGACATATAATGGTGGGGAGTTCTGCAAGAAGGAATTTGAAGAGTTCTGTAAGAAGTGTGGCATAGCACGGCAGAAGACTACTCCATACACACCTCAGCAAAACGGAGTTGCAGAAAGAATGAACAGAACACTGATGGAAAAGGCAAGAAGCATGCTCAGTGGTACCAAGTTAGGACAAGAATTCTGGGTAGAGGCAGTGGAGACTGCATGTTACTTAGTTAACAGATCACCTTCATCAGCGTTGGAGGATAAGACTCCACATGAGGTATGGACTGGTAAGAAACCCTCTCTTTCGCATCTAAGGGTATTTGGATGTGATGCATATGTACATGTTCCAAAGGAGAAAAGGACCAAGTTGGATAATAAATCTGAAAGGTGCATCTTTATTGGGTATACGGATGGTTTAAAGAGTTACAAGCTTTGGAACCCAGAAACAAGGAAGGTTGTGTACAAATGAGATGTGGTGTTTAGGGAAGTGAAAGATGTTGTTAAACATGAAGTCCTACCAAAGGAACCTGAGAAGATAGAGTTTGAGCTAAAGGAGGATGAATCAGACTCTACAACAGAAGAAGACTTAGAAGATGAAGAGCCACAAACTCCAGCTTTGAGAAGATCAGTTCGGGAAAGAAGGCAACCAAAAAGGTATAGTCCATCTGCTTTCTGTTCAGGTTTTGCCTTAACTATAACTTATGATGAACCCAGAATTGTCAGGGAGGCAGCAGATTCAGAGGATGGAAAACTCTGGAAGGAGGCCATGGTTGATGAAATGGCATCCTTGCACAAAAACGATGCATGGGATCCGGTGGAGTTGCCGGCTGGAAGGAAGCCCATTGGGAGCAAATGGGTGTTTAAGAAGAAGATGAATGTAGAAGGCAAGGTGGAGAAATACAAAGCTCGGTTGGTAGCGAAAGGTTATTCCCAGGTGCCGGGAATTGATTTTGGTGATATTTTTTCTCCTGTTGCCAAAGTTACTTTTATTAGATTACTTTTATCTGTTGCTGCTGCATTTGATTTTGAGATAGAACAGATGGATGTGAAGACAACATTTCTTCACGGGGATCTAGAAGAGGAGATCTACATGAAGCAACCCGAAGGCTTTATGGTGAAGGGTAAGAAAGAACTGGTATGCAGGTTGAAGAAGTCTCTGTATGGGTTAAAACAGTCACCAAGGATGTGGTATCGGAAATTTGATACCTATATACGGGGACTTGGCTTCACCAGAAGCAAGGAGGATCACTGTGTTTATTTTAAATTAATTGGTGATCGTGTTATTTATTTGGTCTTGTATGTGGATGATATGTTGTTGATTGGAAATGGCAAAGAAATTATCCAAGATTTGAAGACCCAACTGTTCTCCAAATTCGACATGAAGGATCTTGGTGCTGCAAAATATATTTTGGGCATGGAAATAAAGAGAGATCGGGCAAAGAGGAAGCTCTGGTTAAACCAGAGGAAGTATGTCGAGACTATATTGCAGAGGTTCAATATGCAGGATAGTAAACCGGTGAGTGTTCCTATTCCTGTAGGTGCAAAGCTGTCTGCTGAACAGTGTCCCAAGACACAAGAAGAAGAGGAGGATATGTCCCGTGTTCCATATGCAAGTGCAGTGGGTAGCCTGATGTATGCAATGGTCTGTACTAGACCAGACATTGCACATGCAGTGGGAGTATTGAGCAGGTTTATGTCAAACCCAGGGAAGGAGCATTGGACAGCAGTGAAGCGGGTTTTTAGATATTTACGTGGCACTAGTGATTATGGCTTGTGCTACCAGGGAAGACCAAGATTGGAAATAATGTTGGACATTCGTGGTTTTGTTGATGCAGACTGGGCTGGAGATCTGGACCAAAGAAGATCTACAAGTGGGTATGTGTTTAGCCTATTTGGAGGCGCAGTCAGTTGGATGAGTAAAAGACAGTATGTAGTGGCTCTTTCAACTACAGAGGCAGAATACATAGCAACCACTCATGCAAGCAAGGAAGCAGTTTGGTTGCAGAGATTGTGTTCAAGTATGGGGTTGGTACAACAAGCTATAAGGATAGACTGTGATAGCCAAAGTGCAATTTTCTTGGCTAAGAACCCTGCTTATCATTCAAAGACAAAGCACATTGATGTTCAATATCACTTTGTTAGAGATATGGTTGAGGCTAAAAGGGTGTTGCTGGTAAAGGTGGACACTTTGAAGAATGTTACAAATGAATTAACAAAGTCTATGAGCACTCAGAAGTTCTCTTGGTGTAGAGAAACAATGGGTGTTGGAGAATTGGGCCAATGACTAAGCTCTCTTGTGACCCCCTGTGGAAAGAAAACAACAAGTGGGAGAATGTTGGGTATGTGTTATATTCTTTCCACGACTAAGCACGCGTGGGGGGGTGATAGCCCCCCCTTTGCACAGGGCGTAATGGGGGGGTCACAGGGGGGGCGGTAGCCCCCCCTGTCGGGGTCCAGGACAGCGCCCCGGCGAAAATGTTTGGTCCTTAATTTCCGGTGGGTAGTCTGCATCCATGGTTTTGTGCATGGTTTTGCACATGGTATTGGGGTACGATGGTTTTCGGCCCCTAGTATTTTTGTAGATCTGGTCAAGGGAACTACGGTTATGTTCTAATCCAGGGTTAATGGATTGGGGTTTATGTATGCTTTGACATGTATATATATGTGTTGTAACACTAAAAGGAATATAATGAAAAATCAAGCTGGTCGTCCCAATTTGGGATCCAGGGGAAAATCTCTATGTTTATCTGTTTTATGTTTTATGCTCTCGCTATTGTTTATTTTCTATTATAAGATTTGTGTGTAGATAATTTCTGTTCAGGGTTAAAACCTACATTGAGGAAGATGCACTAGTTGAGCCTCAACAGCCTAAGGAGGATGGCTCGAGTGCCTTTCCATGGCACAAGTATTTTGATGAATGTTCTTTTGAAGAAGAGCAAGTAGGATAGCAGGAAAATCCACCCACTACCAATGGGAGAACGAGTAGAGAGCTCCAAGAAATTCGTAGGTATATAGAATAGTTTGTTGTAGTCCCTATATGGGAAGAGGGTATGCAGGCAACATGTTAGGTACCAAGCACTTGTAGCATAGGTCAGAGAACCCTCTAGCGTTCAGGAGGCATCTCAACATTAGGTGTGGGTAGATGCCATGGTGGAGGAGTATAGGTCCATCATGACGATGATGTATGGAAATTATTCCCTAGACCTCAAAATAGATCGGTTGTAGGATCAAGGTGGATCTACAATATCAAGTATGTTGCAGATGGGAGCATAGAGAAATTCAAAGCTAGGTTTGTAGCTAAGGGGTATGGACAGAAATAAGGGATTGATTATGAATAAATCTTCGCCCCTATAGCTCGGTACACTTCAATTAGATCCACCATCTCTCTTGCAGAAGAGATCGGATGGGAGATTCACTAGATGGATGTCACGACAACGTTCTTGAATTGCGTGATAGAAGAGGAAGTGCACATAGAACATCCAGATAAATTTGAGACACATGAGCAAAAGACTCATTTTTGCAGGCTTAAGAAGGCCATGTACGGTCTAAGACAAGCCCCCAAAGCATGGTATGGGCGAATTGATAGTTACTTGCAGAAGATGGGATTTGTCAAGAGTGACGCAGATCCCAACCTCGACTATTTGAGAGTATGGGATGAACCGCTAATCTTGGTATTATATGTAGATGATTTGTTCCTTTCTAGATCATCTAATCTCATCAAATACTGAAAGGAGGATTTGGCTACCGAATTTGACATGAAGGATCTGGGGCAGATGCACTATTTTATTGGTTTGGAGGTTTGGTAGCAGAAGGGAGAAATATTCCTTGGGCAAGGAAGAAACACTACAAAGATCTTGAATAGGTTTCAGATGGAATATTGTAGACCCATGACTATGCCAATTATTACAAACTGGAAGAAGATAGACACGTCAGAGGATGATGAGGCAGACCTTACCTTTTATAGGAAACTTATTGGATCATTGATGTACCTAGTCAATAGTAGACCAGAAATATGTTATGCAGTGTAATCTATTATGCGCTGAGCCTCTATTCTTTAAAATTTCTCTTCTAGTCATATTGCTTCTTTCCCTTAAAATTCTCCTACCAAGACTTTTCCAAATATCCTGAGGATTTAAAGCTTCAAATTTCCCAACAATTTTGCTTCTGATCCTTTTAATTGAATTAAACTCTCCATACTATACATCATGGCCACCTTACCCTCCACACATGCAATGCCTTTATTTGCATGCTTTCATAATTATTACATGGGAGTATACCTGCATGACATTAAAAAAATTTGATGATTGTTGACACCTACCGAGTGCGTTGTGCCACGTCCCTTGGCTTATTGGTTTCGTGGGGTGGTGGGGAACGCCCCCCACCCCCTTACTGTATTTATCAACCCATCTAGGGAGGGCATTGAATTGTATTAAATTTGAATATTTATTATATATTTTTTATTGTATAGATAACACTAAACTACCATATAACACTTATTTATAAAACATTTTTTTATATGGTTTTGATAAAATGAGTTTATTAATCATTAGGTCCTCCTATTTCAGAATAGGTATTCCATAATTTCAATTTAATCATCAATAATTATTAGGTGGATGGTAGAGATTTAACCTCCATGGAATATTCCATAATATTCTTAGTAGTATTCACAAGTAAAGGGTTAAGATTTATTTCCAAGTTAGTTATATTATCTTAATTAATTCATTTCAAATTAACTAATTAAATAAAATGTCATAACAATATGTATCATATTGGTCATGTGATATTGATAAGCTATGATATAATTACCAAGGCTATTTACAAGTTAGGAATCTCCATGACAATGGTCAGGAGTTTCCATGGTAAATTGGAGGTGAATCTCGATGATTAAGAATATATTACTGTTTTATAAAATGTATATATGCTTAATTCATATATTAATTATTTTATAATTAATAATAATAATAATATTTTAAAATAAATTTATAATTTACTTATTTTTTATGATTTTTTTTTTAAATTATAAAAACATGAGATGTATCATGCTATAAGTGTTTTGATGTTTATCATAGGTTGATACCTATATATATTTACCAATCATATAACTTTTATAGCAAGGCTAGATTTGTTAATTTAATTTATTTTGGATAATTGAAGGGAATGATTGAAATCCTCCTTGCTAAATTCAAATCTCACAAAAATCATCTCTCAAATGACATGAATTTTTTTTCAATGAAAAATGTTGTGTGCAGAGTGAGTTGAGGTCAACCGGGGAAATAATTGCAGACTCGGGATTTGACTAATTGGACAAAAAATACTTCAATCCATACTTGAAAGTTAGGGTTATCATTCTATTCATCCACAACTAGTAACAAAAGTGTTCTTATAGGGTCGTTTACGGGGGAAAATATTGAGCACCATGCAATAAGTTAATCATTGGCTTATTGTCTTTCCATTTTTTCCATTAGATGAGAATAAAATGATATTCAATTGAAACTATGAAAATGTAGTAACTCAATCATTGACTTACTAAATGGTTCTTATTATTTTATATATAGAAGTTTAAGAGGCCCATGTGATATAGTAAGTGGTGGGAGTGGTTCAATCTATTAAGAAATTGATACTCATAAAGGCCTAATAATTGTTGCATCTATAGTTGACAACTGCGGTCTCAATAGTCTTTATGAATTTGACGTCATCATGAATGGTAATTGCACCAGGAGGCACTCTGAAGCCTAATATTGAAGAGATTTAATGTATTATTATATTATGTAAACATTTGTTTTTGTCAAGTTGTTTGTGATCCTCCAGGATTAACCTCTAGCTTGAGGAGCCACAACCTAAGGGAATATAATCTGTCAAAGTCACCAAGGGATCACAGCCATGAACCAAGGGCATCTAATTGTCAAAGTCACCAAGGGATCGCACCTAGCTTGGGCCACACCAGCCCTAAGTTGACTCATTTTTTTAGCATGCCTCCTCCTCCTAACACAATGCATGACCACCCTCATGAGGTTTGATCCTCGGTCGCCTTGCTAACGAGGCACATCTTCAACTGGTTGTGCTAGTGAGACTTACCATATTATGTAAACATTTTGAATCAATAAAATTAAATAAAAATGAAAAAAAAGTTTTAAAATAATAATAATAGTAATAGTAATAGTAATTATTATTATTATTTTTATTATTAATATTATTAAAATAAAATAATTATTGTTTTTATGCAATATAAATTATTTAAAACTATGATATAGATATATATATATATATATTCCATCTTAACTTGATTTACCTCAAATCTCTATGCATGCAAATTTGTCCTCCAGTTTTGAAAAATATAGACTACGAACAAGGCAACAAAATATGAACACGACGAGGGTCGGTCTAGAGACATGAGGGTAGCTTTTTCATGGTTGAGGTAGTAGTTGAATATATATAGGAAAACAGGACTATAAATAACTTTCGTGTTTATAGGTATACATAAAAATTTTAGATAATGATTTTCATTTACAAGGAGAATGTGCATGTAGGAAAATGATATATAGGATTCAGAATAGAAAGGACTGACCTTCACAGGTCAACGGAATAATATATAAAACCAAGGAACTTGGAAGGAGATAGGAGCCAAATAATAAAAACATCTTCATTAAAGCCATAGACTAATTTTAGCTGTGAATTTTACACATTTGTGTATAGAACATGTTTAAGGGACTCAAAGGTGAGAGGTCAACAAGAAACTAATAAAGGATTGGAATAGAGAGATGGTGTGAACAAGGAAACAAAGCTAAGATGGTATCTGAACCATAGGCATCCTAAGCGGATTTATTCTCAAGTGTTGATGGGAACATATTACATAATAGAGAAGGAGCTATAGAGTTTCTTCCTGACATTGTTTTACAGGTATTAATAGGACGATGAGAAGAAGAGGGATAGTTTTTCTAGCTTAACTATCATTATACGGTGTCTGCAATTTTTTCTTCTTCTAATTTTTAGGAGGAAACAAAATTGAGAGTCCACAGTTACATTAAAAATTTCTATTGCAGGGATAGGGACTTTGAGAGCCGAACTAGCCAGAGCTATTGAAGGAGTTTTTTTTTTAAATTTTCTTCGTCGTCAACGATCCGCGCTCGTTATGGTACGTAAAAGGATTTGAATAAATGGTAGTAGGTAAGTATCGATAGTTATGGAGTGATTTACACTCTCTTTTAATATCCTCCAGAGGGGAGACCATATAATATATGGCATTGTTACTAGGGTGCAGGACGCGAGGCATAACATGGAAGATGTTCCCATTTCATTTGAATCTGAGGGTGGACTATGGTCAGGGGGTATGACATGGTTGGGGAAGGTAGATGAATGCTAAAGAGGAAACATAGTAAATCCATTGGCCTAGGGGACCTCATGACTAAGAAAATGCGGAGATAGATAGATGATGAAGATGCTAGGGTTTCCTCCTAAATGTCCAAACAAGTTGGAGGCACTCACTATGCACGCGGAGCGGGAGGCTCTTTCGAGGAAAAAGGCCACAAAATATCATTTTGTTGCCCCTTCCTAAGACCATTGATGAGCCTTAGAGCTCGAGGATATGTTCGATGTATAGTAATTCCAACCAACTGTGCTGACAAAATTTAATGTAGGAATGGTCTCAGACTCTCTCGAGTGTTCTTAGCTTCCTGAAGAAGCTATCGCCACCGACATTTAGATAATGTAGAAGCTTCTCAGATGTGTATAAATTTATGTTTCTTGTAACGAAAATAGCAATTTATTGTATTCTGCTGCATTCTCTGTTATGGTATCAAAGATCCTCTTTGGAGTCTTCTAATTATTTCATGGTATCAGAGCTGATGGTTTGGGCTTGGTGTTTGTAGAGGTGAGTGCCTACAATAGTGTTTATGCTGTGAGGAGTTGTGTGCTTGTGGTGTGAGGAGTTGTATGCTCGGTGGTTTCAAGAGCCAAGGGTTTCCGCTGGGTTTGTTGTAGGGAAGAGTACATTGCAGAAAAGAGGAGTAGAGTTATTGGTACAAGCTCATTGAGAAGCTTGTGCGTTGGAGTGTTGTTGATCGTGGAAGAAAAGTGCGTGTGAACGATGTGGGCATGAGCTCTTATTGCTGCGGGAAAGCGGTATTTGTTGCTTAATACGTTTGTGAAAGAGGTTCTATCCTGCTATGCATAGAATAATGTGAGATAGTTGACAGTAAGCATGGTGTGAGAGTCGTGAAGGCTCAGTGAGAGAGGCATCACTATGTGAGCCAAGGTTGTTGTTTGAGCCTAGAAGCTTGTAGCATGTAGCTAATGCTATGTAGTGTCACCGGTGGAAGGGGAGTGTGCACCCGAAAAATAAATTTTGGTTTTGTGTTGCAGATGTGGGGCTATGGTGTTGTAAGTGGAGGACACCTGAGATTTTTCCGATATTGTGAAAAGTCGTGATAACCTACCTCCCGTGAAAGTTGTGGAAAGGATTTTCCTGAGAGGCAGAGTAGTACAGTGCTGCGTGTGGAGGAGCATCAAGGAAGAGCATCGAGGAGCGTCAAGGATGTGGATGCCATTTGAGCAGTGTTTCTCTTATCTAGTGTGAGAGCCCAAGATTGATTTATTTTGGACTACCAAATCCAGAATAATTGATTTCCGCGTGGGAGCTTGGGTGATTTTAACTTTGAGATGGTGTCGAAGTGTGAGAGCACATTTGGAAAGCATTGTGATGCCTACTAAGGAGTCGAGTGGTGTGAATATTTCATATTGTCGAAGATAGCGGTTGGTATTTTTCATGGGTCAATAAAATAAAATTAAGCAGTTCCAGGGAGAACTGAAACAACTGAGGAAAAATGGTCAAAAAGTAGAAGCTACGGAAGAATATGCATTGTTGCTGGCCATATAATCAATGCATAATGAAGACATAAATCCAAATACAGATTTGGATCAACAGAAAGGATTTGAATTTGAAGGCACTGATGTGGTATTGAGGCAATTAATGCCAGTGCTGCCATCATTCTTAGGTAAAAATTTTGAACTTTGGGCTATTAAAATGGAGGGATTGCTAGGTTCAGTACATCTATGGGAATTTGTTCAAGATACTTATATAAATCTGCCAAATAAGAGTAGAGGTGCAGTAGCATTGTTTCTTATTATATCATCTCTACATGAAAACATCATTTCAAGTATTTTAAATGAATTTGGTGAAATATTTGATCCAAAAATGTTTTGGCATATTCTTGAAATGAAGTATAGTATGAAGTGGAGTTAGAAAGATGAAATTGATGAGATTGTCGTTAAAAATAGTGTTCAAAAATCATATCTTGAATCAAGACTGAAAATATGTCTCTAGATAACAATAGAGTAGCATGTGATAGTCAGGCAACCCTCTATGATGCAAAAACTTGTGAAGTCAAATTTGATGAAAATTATGTATCTCATGAAGAGTGGTTCAATTTGATGCATGAAAAGAATCTTATTGATGATTTGTTGTTTGGTGAGAGTATATGCCTATCTTCATATGAAAATCAAATGCGGGATGACATGTTTGCAACAAAAGAGTTGATTAAAGAGGTTGAAGACATGAATCAACCAACAATGAAAGATGAATATCTATATAATGATGTAGAGATTGCAGAGAGAAAAATCGTGGAGGACTCAATAGCAGCACATGAAGCTTTAGAGGACTCAATAGCAGCTAGTAAATTTGTGGAAGACTCAATAATAGTTGATGAAATGAAGAAAGTTAATAGACTCTTTGAAGAAGAGGTGGTACATCCAGCAACTATGGTTGTTGTTGATAAAGATGAAATTGAAAGAAAATTAAAACATGATGATGAAAATAGCTCAAATTATGATTTGGTGAATCCCATGAATGTTTACGAGTGTGCAAATATTGACACTGAGGAAAAAGAAATTGAATAAATGGAAAGCATTGAGGACAAGTGTAAATCCCTAAAACCTCCAGAAATGGTGAATGGAAATAATGTTAGCCTGCAATCAAGAAAGGAGAAACTTCATCACTATCGTATCGCGAGAAACGTGAAGATGAAACTGCGGCTACAAATAAACAAGTATGGACCATTTAGAAAGAAGACAAAAATGAAAGCCTTGTTCTCATGTACTATTGTAAGCCTAGTTGAGACTTAGACCAACAGGCATGTCAATTAAGGGACGTATGTTTGTGTCTTACGTATTGTGTCATAGTATATTTTGTGTGTCTATCATATGGTTGGAATTAAGGGGGAGTGTTGGATGTACAGTTATTCCAACCCACTGTGCTGATAGCATTTAATGTAGGAATGGTCTTAGACTCTCTCGAGTGTTCTTAGCTTCCTGAAGAAGCTATCACCACTGACATTCGAGATAATCTAGAAGCTTCTCAGCTGTGTATAAATTTTTGTTTCTCGTAATGTAGATAGCAAGTTATTGTGTTCTGCTTCATTCTATGTTATGGTATAAGAGCTCCTCTTTGGAGTCTTCTGATTCTTTTAGGATATTCACTACAATTATTACTTCGTTGGCATTTCCACTAAGTGACGATGTGAATTCGAGCAACAAGGGTGGGATATACATTGTTATCTCTGGTGAGAGGTCGGGGCATTTGGAAGATCATAAAATTTTGAGGATATTGAGGGAATTTACAAGGGTACCTCCCCCACCCTTGGTGCGGAATAATTTTGGGATATTTTAGAGCGAATGAAATTGAAGGCATTGGTGGGGCAGTGGCACCATAGTAAGATGAAAGCCAATCATATGAAGCTTTGGGTGGAGACCTGACGGTTTCTATTGTTAGAATATTAGCCAAATATCAACTTGTTGGGAAACAAATGGATTTGTTTTGATTTTATATCCACAAAATATTCAGAACTAATATTGGCATATCCATGGGTAAAGGGGTGAGGGTTTCTCGTGCTTCAAGGTTGGAGAGTTGGTTTCAACCCATTTAGGGAAATTTCGAGTCAGAAATTGGTATGGGATAAATTTTCCACCCTACCGTTGGAACTATGGAACAAGGTGGCTATTGGGGATATAGCTAATAGATTTCAATGGTTTTAATTTCGGTACGGGGGGAGCTTTGGACAATCGGATAAGTGGATAGCTTGGGTATTGGTGGGGATTGATTTCAGGAGGGGTTTACTGCAAAATTTAGAATATAGATGGGGCACCTCTTCATTCAATATCTCCATCAACTATTGGGGAATTACATTCAAATGCCTTATATGCCGTGAAATTGAGCATCTCGAAAAGGTTTTTCCTCGAAGATTTGACAAGGCCAGTGGACACAAACAAACATGTTTTGAGGTCTGGGGCGGACCGATTGGCAAGGTTGTTGTTCCCATTATTCTGAACGAACATGCATCAGGTAAACTTTATCAACATAATGATAATTTATCCAAAATATCTTCAATTTTTGTCTAAGCGTTTCAGGGGGCATCGTGTTATGCATGGGGGGGTTGGTTCTCTAGAGAATTACATAGTTAATGACCCTATGGTAACTGAGAAGACAGGGTTTCCACCATTGTGTCTATAGATAGGCCTAGCGTTGACTATGAGTTGGGACCCATATATTATTTTGATTCTATAGCCTCTACTTCCAGAGGGCCTAATGCCCGTCGCTTCGCCATTTGTAACATTTCTATCTAATCATCTCTAGAAAAAGCTTTGGAAGAAATTTACCTTTCGTGTTGTTTTAGTCTGGAACCTATGATGATCAAACGGTCTTTTTCTTGCTTGTAAAAGGGAAGGGGTCAAAAAATCCATTGAAGCCTTCTTCTAATAAGAAGGAGAGGACTCTTAAATATAAGAAAGTGTCTAGGTGTAACATGATGGCTCCCATCCTTTTGAATTCGGGGGATCAGTCGAATGCTAGAGTGGACAAGTATGACCTATCCAACGGGATGTCTTCACAAGGAAATTCTCAATCTGAGTGGGCCCTTCGAGGAAATTTCATGTTTCTCGGGTTCCTTGATGATAATTTCTTCATTAAATGTCAGGGGTTTGGGTGCGGCCCATAAAGTTTGGGCACTCAAGGATTTCGTCCAAGTACATAAACCCTTTATAATTTTACTTTAGGAGACTGTGAAATCGTGAAAAGTCGTGCAACATTCAGTTGTCGGTATGTCCCAATTGGTTTGTGTGTGCATCTGATGCTCGTGGACATTCGGGTGGCATTGGTGCAATTTGGAAACCTGAACATTTCTCACTCCAAGAATACTATATTGAAGATGGTATTATTTTGATAGGTCATTGTCCAGGATATACACATTGGATGTGTTTTATCAATCTATATGCTCCATATGATGGAAAGTTTTTTGGAGAATTTAGCTTCCTCATGGATCTTGGGATTGGATTTAATAATTATTGTTGGAGATCTCAAATTTTTGGTTGGCTTATAGTAAATTTGGGGGAAAAATGCTACTGTGGACCCCTTGACAAATTTCTTTGTTGATTTGATGAAATTTCATGATCTGTATGACATTTCCCCAGTTCCTTTGGTTTTGAATTAGAGGAATGGGCGTACTGGGTCAGTTGGTATCTCGAAATGTCTGGATTGATTCTTGATTAGTCACACAATTATTTGATTATTTAAGGGGGTATCCATGATGATCATCTTATCATTCTCTTGGACCATCATCTTATCGATTTTTCATGGGAGGGTTGTGGGGAAAAACGATATTTCCCCTTCAAGTTCAATTCGACCTAGCTCCGTGATAAGTAATTTAACACTCTGGTGCAGGAAGTATGGAACAGACCGGTTAGTGATTACATACACACATAGATGGGAAGAATTAATACAAAGCTCTCAGTATTAAATAAGGAAGAAAGAGCTTGGAAAAATATGAATAAATTATAAGGGTTTAAGGCCCTCTCAAACATTGATATTGAGCTGGGGTATTACAACAATCCGGAATACCCATTTTTTTTCTCAGACTCATATAATAGGATAGTTATTTATCTAAAGGGGGAGAAGTATAAAATTATGTTGGCACAGTAGGCCGAAAGAAGATTACAGAGTAGGGAACTGTGGGTGGAGGGAGGTGATAGGAATACGAAATATTTCCACGCTTGTGATAATAATAGGAAGTAACACAACTGTGGATGGGGCATCATAGAGATAGAGGGACGAAAAATATTCGAACAAGAATATCTTGAACATGAGACTTATAGTCTCTTTAAGGGCCACTTTACAGTTAGGGAGTAGATTATGTGGCAGAACTAGATATCATTGCGCATCTGCCTCTAATGTTTAAAAAGGAGAACAATGATCAATTGGGAAAACTAATTTAGAGTAATGAGTTGTTGTATGTGATAAAGGTTTGTGCAAAAGAGAAAATTTTTAACCTGGATGGCTGGGGTATTGAATTGTTTAACCATTTTCTAGATTTAGTGATGCCAGACATTTTAGCCACTACAAACGAGTCTAGAATTAATGGATTTATTTCAGGGGCGCTAAATGGAACTTTCATCACTCAATTCTGAAGATGGATCAAAATAAATCTTTATCCTATTGTAGGGCCATCTCACTTTGTAACACACTATATAATAGTATTTCTAAGTTGATTGATATGTGGATTTAGAAGACATTGTCTACATACATTTCCCCGGAACAATTTGGATTTATGAATGGTAGGCAGATTCAAGGTGCAATTGGAATTGCTCAAGAATGTCTACATTTTATGAAGGATAGGAAACAAAGGGAAAGCATGATCAAGGTGTCTTTGATTAAGGCATATGATTTTATATATTGGGAGTATTTGAGAATGGCGTTACATAAGGCGGGAATTTCCACACAGAATATAAGCTAGATTATGTGTTGTATTGAGACTATGAATTTTTAAGTCATCATTAATGGGTTTCCAACTTGCTTATTTAGGGCCCAAAGGGGTTTGCGTCAAGGTTGTGCACTGAGTGAGCTGTAAGTTAAGAATTTCTAAAATCATTAACAGACTAAAGGATGTGATGGTTACGAGGAATATACAGGTCACACACCTCATTTTTATTGATGACCTTTTATTTGGAGGCATGAATGACAATGAGGATTATTTTATTATCTATCATCATCTTATAACTTTTAGTGAGGCCCCAGGCATTTTTATGAGCAACGTGAAATGTGTATTAATCATAGGTGCTATTATTAGTCCTCGATGCAGGGATATATGCAATTTATTTGAGATCTCGATAGTTAGTTTGGAGGATGGTTTTAGATACCTTGGATTTGATTTAAAGGCTAATAGCTATAAAAACAAAGATTGGACCTGGTTGCTAGACCGATTTAATAACAAATCCTCTAGGTGGATGCACAAGTGATAAACATTGGGTGGGTGATTGAATTTAGTTAAATATGTTCTTCTGAACATCCTGGTGTTATGGATGCATTTGTTTTTGTTACCTGCGGGATCTTTTCACAAGATCAATGTGATTATGGAAAAAATTATCTGGTGAGGGAAGGAGCTGAAGGGAAAGATCCATCTCGTTAGATGAAGGATAATCGCTAGATCGATTGCAGAAGGGGGATGGGGAATATTGAGCATGCATAATTTTAACTATGCACTGATCATTAAGAGCTTCTAGAGGGCCACAAATAATGGTGTTTGGGGACAAATCATTAGGGATAAATATAGTGAAGGGTTAATATCTATCAACATGGTCAATGTTGGGGGAAAGAAGTAGTATAGGAGCATCATACATATGGAGTAACATGTGAAAGAATTAATAGTGGTTGTTGGGATATTCGAGATGGTCTATTGGGGATGGTCAGACGAAAAATATCGGGTTGGATGCATTATTGGGGTTCGAATAAGATCACAGTCTGTCGAATGATCTCATCATCACACTAGACGAGAAAGTTATCTCCAATTTCACTCACATTTCATACAGGCACAGGAAGTTTGATGATCACTTGTGTTGGCTAAAGGCTACAAACATTAGATTGATATGTATGCTACCCATGGAATGGGAATCCTTCATCTCTAATCTAAATGCTTTGAGTATATACATTGGGGAAGGAGTAGATAGGCTACAGTGGCATGTTATAAGAAAGGAAAGAAGCCAAAAATTTAATGAGATATACAAGCATCTACTGATGACTAAATATAATTTCTGTTATAAAACTTGGTACTTGACAACGTGTAGATGGGGGCCATTCACCATAGAATTATTACATGGGATAATTTTCAGGGTATATTTTATCACGACCCGGGTATATGCTCGATTTGTAGGATAGAAGAAGAGAAGACAAATCACATGTTCATCCCATGTAAATTTACTAAGGTGTGGAAAGGGGTAGTGACCATCCTTAATCTTAGATAAATGAGAACACAATCAACACTAGAGCATTGGTTTAACATATGGTTCAAGGCCTTTCTTGAATTTCGAACCATCCCATTCTTTGTCATATGGGCCATATGGTGTAGTTGAAAACTGTGGTTGTTTGAAGGCAAGAGATCAGAGGTATGGGAGGTGATCATGAAGGATATTTCTTATTTTACAGAGATCGGTCCCAAGAAGTCAGTGAGAAAGATAAGGAAGGCTATCATGAATAATTATATGGGGACTTTCCCTAGTGTATATTTCCACAAGGCCAGTCAACGACAAAGATGCGGGTGTGGGGCAGTCATATTTTTGGAGCTAGTAAGATATTATCACTTCTGGTGGTAGAGAGGATTGGGGACTAATAATAGGGAAGAGACCATCACACTATGGGGTGGCCTCACATTTAAAAAATGGTTGGGATTGGAAAATATTTGTGTGTTCGGGGATGCTAAATGCATAATTAATTGGATTAAGGATTATACTCTCTTCAAACCTCACATCTTGTCCAACTGGATGAGGTGAATCAGAACCTTGGACTCCTCTTTTCTGCATATTTCATATACACACATATATAGAGAGCAGAACCATATAGCTGAACTACTTTCAAAGAGGGGATCGACTCAGGAACATGTAAGTATCATTTTGTAGCATTTCCACAGGAGAAATTCATGAATGCAGAAAGCATCAACATCAACTAGAATCTCTCTAGAGGGTGAAGTGATATGACTTTCTGAAAGACAGAAGAAAATTATAGTCATAGATAGTAGTTACTTTTTTTAGGATGTATTGATAAAATAAGTTTATAGAACATAGGGAATATAAGTTTTAGTGGTTATTATGGGATATAGTTACATTTTTGTATTAGGATAAGGGAAATAAACATGATAGTATAAGAAAGAGAAAACAATGGAGAATATTAGAAAAATGTACTCTCTTTTTGTTTTTAATGAAAAGCTATGGTTTTTTCTATGTTGAAAAATATTTGATTGAGCCGAGAGGCTCATTGAGTCTAGAAGCTCATTCTACAATCCAGTGTGTGGCCCGTGTAAGTATGTCACGTACTCAAAAAATAATATAAATAATTTTCACTAATGTATGCCAAAACAAAAAATTAAAAATTAAATAACCTTATAAATAAACAATTAAAAATGGATTAATACAACAATTAACCGAGATAGTTGATATTTCACTTTCATTCTACTTGGTTAGTTGATATTTCACTCTTTCACTCTTAAAATAATAAATCAAATATTTATGTCTATGTTTAATAATATAATTTTATATATTAAATTAATTGTTAGGAATTAGTCATTAAATTAATTAAAATAATATCTTGTTACAAACAAGTTGTGAATTGGCCAATATATATATGTATTAATTAAATTAATTAATTTATATTAATTAATTTTTTTAATAAAATGGTTAAAAATTGTATATAGAATATTAGAATAATTATAAGTTTAATGATTTTATTAATATGAATTAATTGATTGAATTTTTTAATTTATATTTAAGAATTTAAATATTAGATATTTCATTAAAGTATGTCACTATCTTTATTCTTATTGAATAAAATAAAATAACTAAGGAAATTGGAAAAAGAAAATAAGGTGATTTTTTATACCCAATATCTAATTGAATTTAATAAAATATAAAAAATAAATGAAAAATAAATAAATAAATAAATTAAATTAAATTAAATTAGATATTAGGTATCAAATCTTATTTTATTTATATAATTTCCTTAATTATTTTATTTTATTCAGTAAGAATATTATTTTATTTTATTCAACAAGAATAATGACTATTTTACAGAAATATCTTATATTTGTATTTGTAAGTTTGGGAGAACTACATGTTCATCATATCTAATATATGAAAGAGTGTCTTAAGTGAGTAAGGAGTGCCTTAACAGAGCATCGATCGCTCTCTATCAAAAACACCACATCCAATGAAATACCTTATATTTAAATTCTTAAATATTGATTAATTAATTTATATTAATAAAATCATTAAATTTATAATTATTCTAATATTCTATATATAATTTTTAACCAATGTATTATTTTTTACTTATTTATTTAATTATTATTATTATAAATTAATTCATTTAATCAATAGAGATATATAACCACTAATTCTTAACAACTTGTTTATAAAAGGATATTAGTTTAATTAATTTAATAACTAATTCTTAACTGCTAACTATATACACTCATGCATCTTTGCTATTTATTCTTTAAGATTGATTTGTTTTTTCACTTTTGTTGTGAATTAGTTGGTTGGAAACATCTTCCAAATTCTAATGAGGTAATTAATCCAAAAGACATTGTTATTATGCAATATGGATCACAAAAGTCTAAAATATGCAAGTGTGATAGTAGCTCTTAAAATAAAAATAAAATATTCTCTAAATAAAATAGTAATATAAGTTATAATAAAAAAAGAAAAAAATATATAATTAAAATATAATTTCATCTAAAATAATTAGAAGTAAAATATTAACTTCATAAATATTTATATATAAAAAAAATGTTAAAAAAACATTTTAATGTCATATAGAATAAGATATCTTATATAAGCAAAATATTTTAATATGAATTAATATTGACATATAGTTAAAAATATATTACTAATAAAAAAATTAATTTGACCCTATCTATTGGGACTAATTATTTGGACATAAGTATGTAGGATTATTCTTTTTACTTGATTCAATACCTCTTTGTATTAACAATAGATACTTCCTTTATCCTTATTGTTTTAGTTTTTCCTTAAAAAATTCCTTCTTTAAAATACTAGGTCAAAGTCCATACTCGTAATTCTTCTAAGCAGAAAGGTAGTTGAAGGATACATGTACCCATAGGTTTTGCAACCACTCCTTCAGAGTGTTTTACATGCCAAATAAATATTCCATGCATTATGAAATTAATACAATGGTTACCCCTTTATAATAGTTTACAAGCTTGCTAAACCTATTTACATCTTTCTATATGATTAATATGGTAGCCTATAATTAAATCATCTATAGAGTTTTTTCTTACTATTCATGATATTGAAACAAAACATCAACACTTGTAAGAAAAGAAAATATAAATTTCTCACGATTACTTTATATATATATTATTGTATGTTTAGCTATTTATTTCCTTTCTCTATTCAATAAGTATAGTTTTCTTTGTGTTGGAAAATGTAACTAGGTTAATGTTGATTTTATAGTATTGCGAGGTGTTCCATGTCTCAAATTTTGAGGAGAGGCTTGGACAAAGTATTCGAGAGAACCCAGCAGAGAACCCAGAAATTGTTTGTGGAAATTCCACTCAGATTTTTCTTTATTAAAATAATTAATTATTGTAATGTAACTCCTAAGTCCAAAATTGGGGAAATTAAATAATTAAAGGATATTAATAACGCAGAGTGTGAATATTCTAGAAAACGAAGATCAAGTCATATTTTAATCTGAGCCTTTGATTAAGGATATAATCTGGGTCATTGATTCAACAATGAGAAGACTATGAGAGAAGGCTTGAGAGTCATTTGGAAAGCAAGCTAGGCACATTCTCAGTACCCAAAGGAAATCAATTATAAAGTAAGAGAATTTGATTTTCAGAGGGTGAGTCTGTAGAGGCGGGATTGCATAGACAAAAGGAGGAGGAATAGGTCAACAGAGAAAGAGAAGAAGGAATACAAAAGACGAAGGGAAGGCAGCGCTGAGCAACCACACTAGCATTCCACACAGACTTACCTAGTCCAGGCAGTGATTGTGCAGAGAGGCTACGCAGATTAACACAGAGGGTGCACGAGGTCATCTTGCATGTCGGGAATTCTTTTGGATTGTCAGGAAAATTCCTATCAGGTGCATGTTATTGATTTTTCTCGTCATGAATTCTGTAAATGATCTTTTCACTCATGAATATTAATACAAACCATCATTTTCTGCAGCAGTTTTCCCAAATTGGGTTTTTCTGGGGACAATTGTCAAAAAATAACTGTGTTTATGTTGTTGTTTCTAATGTGCCATATGTGTTTTAATTTTTTCTTCTACTTTTGATAGGATTGAATATTGCAGTTGTGTTTACTTCAAAATTTACTAAAGCATCTGTAAATAAATTATCATAATAAATAGGTGAAATAAACCAACTACCGCCGTAACAATTTTCAAATTCAAAATTTCACAAGGTATCATAACTAAAGTCAAAAGATAGAAAGGGAAGTTTTGTAATGGAACACAGATCTGATGTTAATATAGTTCGGAAGGGCCTACACAGTCCTCTAGAGAACATAGAGAAACAGAGGGAGCATGACATATCTGTCATTACATCGAGACTAGAGAAGGATTTCGTTTCTGTGTCAAGCACGACCTCTCGAGGAAATTGGTATATTGACAATGGATCATCTTCTCATATGAGGGGAGTTCAAGAATGTTTTTTGAGCTACCGAGAAGAGCAAATGAATTTCCATAACACAATGAGAAACAAGGCCAAGTGTACCCCCATTGGAAGAGGTACCATAATATTTTAGACAGAAGCTGGTAACAAGATTCAGGCTACAAACATTATTCATATGACAGGTTTGGGGATGACCTTACCCTCGGTGTCTCAAATCCATAACAAGGGTTATGAGGTATACTTTATTGGAAATAAATTTTATGTCAAACACCCTAGCTAGAAAAGGAAGGCACAAATTGGAGTGAGGAGCCATTAATTATGTAAGCTCCAGCTTGAGTCCCCAATGGAACTAACTGGCAGTACGTACGAAAGGGATCTAAATGAATTCTGGCATAGAAGGACGGGACATTTACATCATGGAGCCTTGAATATTCTCAAGAACATTGTCATGGGAGCTCCAGAACTTAGCACAAGGAAATATGAGGTCTGCAAGGGGTGCGTACTAGGGAACTATGTCAAGGCAACATTTACAAGAAGCAGCAGTAGGTCCAAGAATGTATTGGAGTTGATATATGCAGACATATGTGGTCCAATGTCCATGACTGCTCTAAGTGGTGCAAATTAGTTTTCTACCTTTATTGATAACCATTCCAGGAAAACTTCGATCTACTTTCTCAAAACCAAAGATTAATTCTTTGAGCATCTCAAAGAAATCAAGGCGCTGGTAGAAAATTTGACCGAAAATAAGATTAAGAAGTTGTGATGAGATAATGGTGGAGAGTATATTGATAAATACTTCACCAGTTTATATGCAAAGGAAGGAGTCAAGAGAGAATGGAAATCTCCATACAATCTAGAGCAGAATGGAGTTGTAGAAAGGAAGAATAGGACCATTGTAGAAGTTGCAAGGACGATGCTATATGAACAAGACATGCCCAAATTTTGTGGGCATTAGCCTGCAATACAGTTCTGTATGTGCAAAATAGGGTGCCCCATAGAACATTGGGGAAGGAAACCCCTGAGAGTGTGTTCAAAGGAAGCAAGCTTGAGGTGAGCCATATCAGGTTATTTGGCTGTATGGCATACTACCATGTACCAGATGAGAAGAGGAAGAAATTGGATCAGACTGCGAAGAAGGGTTATCTTTTAGGCTATAGTGAAAATGTGATGGCATATCGTATATATATTCCAAAAAACATAAATATCGTAGTAAGGTAGGACGTAAACTTCATGGAGGAGAGAGCCTTCAAAAGTTCCTAAGAAATGGATACAAGTACGTTAGTTCAGGAAGACCCACTAGTTGAGCCTCAACAGCCTAAAGAGGATGGCTCGAGTGCCTCTCCATGGCACAGGTATTCTGATTAACGTTCTTTCGAGGAAGAGCAAGCAGGAGAGCAAGAAAATCCACCCACTACCAATGGGAGAATTAGCAGAGATCTCCAAAAAATTCATAGGGATATAGAATAGTTTGTTGCAATCCCTATATGGGAAGACGGTACGCAGGCAACATATCAGGTACCAAGCACTGGTAGCATAGGTCAGAGAACCTTCCAGCTTTTAGGAGGCATCTCAACATCAGGTGTGGGCAGATGCCATGGTGGAGGAGTATAGTTCCATCATGACGAATGATGTATGGGAAGTAGTCCCTAGACCTAAGAACAGATCGGTTGGAGGATCAAGGTGGATCTACAACATCAGGTATGTTGTAAATGGGAGCATAGAGAAATTCAAAGCTAGGTTTGTGGCTAAGGGGTATGGACAAAAACAAGGGATCGATTATGAGGAAACCTTCGCCCCTGTAGCTCGGTACACTTCAATTAAATCCGTCATCTCTCTCGCAGCAGAGATGGGATGGGAGATTCACCAGATGGATGTCACAACAACATTATTGAATGGGGTGATGAAAGAGGAAGTGTACATAGAACATCCAGAGAAATTTGAGACACATGAGCAAAAGATTCATTTTTGTAGGCTTAAGAAAGCCATGTACGGTCTAAAACAAGCCCCCAAAGCATGGTATGGGCGAATTGATAGTTACTTGCAGAAGATGGGATTTGTCAAGAGTGACGCAGATCCCAACCTCTACTATTTGAGAGTATGGGATGAGCTGATAATCGTGGTATTATATGTAGATGATATGGTCCTTACTAGATCATCTAATCTCATCAAATACTGAAAGGAGAATCTGGCTACTGAATTCGACATGAAGGATCTGGGGTAGATGCACTATTTTATTGGTTTGGAGGTTTGGCAGCAGAAGGGAGAAATATTCCTTGGGCAAGGAAGAAACACTACAAAGATCTTGAATAGGTTTCAGATGGAAGACTGTAGACCCGTGACTATGCCAATTATTACAAACTGGAAGAAGATATAGACGTCAGAGGATGATGAGGCGCACCTTACCTTTTATTGGAAACTTATTGGATCATTGATGTACCTGGTCAATAGTAGAAAAGAAATATGTTATGTAGTGAAATCTATTATGCGTTGAGCCTCTATTCTTTAAAATTTCTCTTCTAGTCATAGCTTCTTTCCCTTAAAATTCTCCTACCAAGACTTTTCCAAATATCTTGAGGATTTAAAGCTTCAAATTGCCCAACAATTTTGCTTCTGATCCTTTTAATTGAATTAAACTCTCCATACTATACATCATGGCCACCTTACCCTCCACGCATGCAATGCCTTTATTTGCATGCTTTCGTAATTATATTATGGGAGTATACTTGCATGACATTAAAAACTTTTGATGATTGTTGACACATATCGAGGGCATTGTGCCATGTCCCTTGGCTTATTGGTTTGGTAATTGTTGGGAAGCAATACCTCCCATCTTACTGTATTCATCAGCCCATCTAGGGAGGGCATTTAATTGTATTAAATTTGAATATTTTTTATATATTTTTTATTTTATAGATAACACTAAACTACCATATAACACTTACTTATACAACATTTTTTTATATGTTTTTGATAAAATGAGTTTATTAATCGACAGGTCTTCCTATTTTAGAATAGGTCTTCCATAATTTCAATTTAATCATCAATAATTATTAGGTGGATGGTAGAGATTTAACCTCCATGGAATATTCCATAATATTCTTAGTAGTATTCACAAATAAAGGGTTAAGATTTATTTCCAAGTTAGTTATATCATGTTAATTAATTCATTTCAAATTAACTAATTAAATAAAATGTCATAACAATATGTATCATATTGGTCATGTGATAATGATAAGCTATGGTATAATTACCAAGGCTATTTACAAGTTAGGAATCTCCATGACAATGGTAAGGAATTTCCATGGTAAATTGGAGGTGAATCTCGATGATTAAGAATATATTACTGTTTTATAAAATGTATATATGCTTAATTCATATATTAATTATTTTATAATTAATAATAATAATAATAATTTAAAATAAATTTATAATTTACTTAATTTGTATGATTTTTTTTTTTTTAATTCTAAAAACATGAGATGTATCATGCTATAAGTGTTTTGATGTTTATCATAGGTTGATACATATAGATATTTACCAATCATATAACTTGTATAGCAAGGCTAGATTTGTTAATTGAATTTATTTTGGATAATTGAAGGGAATGATTGAAATCCTCCTTGCTAAAGTCAACTGTCACAAAAATCATCTCTCAGATGACATGAATTTGTTTTCAATGAAAAATGTGGTGTGCAGAGTGAGTTGAGGTCAATCGGGGAAATCATTGCAGACTCGGGATTTGACTAATTGGACATAAAAATAGTCCGATCCATACTTGAAAGTCAGGGTTCTTATTCTATTCATCCACAAATAGTAACAAAAATGTTCTTATAGGACCGTTTATGGGGGAAAATATTGAGCACCATGCAATAAGTTAATCATTGGCTTATTGTCTTTCCATTTTTTCCATTAGATGAGAATAAAATGATATTCAATTGAAACTATGAAAATGAAGTAACTCAATAATTGACTTACTAAATGGTTCTTATTATTTTATATTTAGAAGTTTAAGAAGCCGATGTGATATAGTAAGTGGTGGGAGTGGCTCAACCTATTAAGAAATTGACACTCATAAAGGCCTAATAATTGTTGCATCTATAGTTGACAACTGCGATCTCAATAGTCTTTATGAATTTGAGGTCATCATGAATGGTAATTGCACCAAGAGGAACTCTCAAGCCTAATATTGAAGAGATGTAATGTATTATTATATTATGTAAACATTTTTTTTTGTCAAGTTGTTTGTGATCCTCCAGGATTAACCTCTAGCTTGAGGAGCCATGACCCAAGGGAATATAATCTGTCAAAGTCACCGAGGGATCACAGCCATGAACGAAGGGAATCTAATTTGTCAAAGTGACCCAGGGATCGCACCTAGCTTTGGCCACACCAACCCTACGTTGACTCATTTTTTAGCATGCCTCCTCCTCCTAACACAAGGCACGACCACCCCCGTGAGGTTTGATCCTGGGTCGCCTTGCTAACGAGGCACATCCTCAACCAGTTGTGCTAGTGAGACTTACCATATTATGTAAACATTTTGAATCGATAAAATTAAATAAAAATGAAAATAAATTTTAAAATAATAATAATAATAATAATAATCATTATTATTATTATTATTAATATTATGAAAATTACAGGGGTTGGCGCTCCGCCTTTTCTTGACAATGGTTTCGGGTCTCTGCGTTCAGTAGAAGCTTTGAAGCTCTTTCTAGTTGAAACTATCCGTGCGGAGTTTCCCATTTCAAAGCCGGCACCTGAGGAACAGGAGGTCAAGAAAGCTGTGGGAACCAAGAGAAAGAAGGCCAAGTTCATCAAATCCAAGGAAGGAAGTCCGAAGTGTCTGCTTGGGGTCGATATCAGTATAGAGAAGGTTATGGAATTAGCCGAGACCATGTTAGTGGGGAGAGTCAGGGGCAGGAAGTTCTTGGAGGCCTTTATTGCTGATTGGGTGCAGAATATGTGGAATGACTCTCCAGGACTGCCTGTTGGTATCAAAATCTTGGCGCGAGGATGGTTCACCATTACCTTCGAGAAGAAGGATCAAGTGGACCAAGTCTTGGGAAGGAATTGGTTTTTTGGCAAAAGGCCGGTGCTCTTCAGACGCTGGACTCCTCTCTTCGACGCCCAGAAGGAGAAAATGGCCGACTCTTCGGTGTGGGTCAAGCTGCCCGGCCTCCCTCTTCAGTTCTGGACCGATTCGGTGTTCATCTCGATTGGGAACACGTTGGGCACTTTTCTTGAAGCTGATAATTCTTACTTGCAGACCAATGACAGGAGTGTGGCTCGCATCCTTGTGAGCTTAAACCCTCGCGAAGGACTTGCTGAGACCATGACGCTGCAATATAAGGATATGGAGTTTGTGCAAGTTTTGGATTATGAGCACCTTCCGTTCAGGTGCAATAGGTGTCACAAGACAGGCCACCTGGCTCGGGACTGTCCCTTGGGTCACCAGCGTCACCGCAGGCAGAGGAGGCAGAAAAGGGCTCAGAAAATTCCAATCTCAGCACAGGATGGGGAAGCTTCGGATGTAGCACCCGACCCTCCGGCTCAGAAAGACTCAGTTCCCGTCTCGGATGCTGAGATGCAGAACGCAATGGTTGATGTTAGCCCCTCTATGCTCTCGGCTGAGGACCTGGACGACCCTTCGGTTCCTCCTTCTGCTGCCGACTCTGGATTAGCGAATCTGGCGGGTATGTTCCCCTCTTTTCCTCCCTTGTCCTCGTTTCCTGTTTTACCTGTTGATGTCTGCTTGGAGCCTGGTCCTTCCAGGCAGATTGTGAATGATTTCTCGGCCCTTAATCTTTCTTCCCACCCCTCAGATAGCCTGGTCGTCTCTGTCTCTGACGGCCCGAGTATTTCCCCCTCTTCTCTGTCGTTCCCCTGTGACCCTTGCCCTCGATCGTCCGATTCTGGGCCTTTCCCTTACAATCTCCGACCCCGGTCGGACAGAAGAGCCCTGGGCTTTGAAGTGGGAGGCCTAGCCTCGATTTCTGTTGATGCTGGCTCCAGAAATACTAGAGGTAGGAAGTCTAAACTCTCTATAGCTCAATCCAAGGCGGTGGTGGATATAGCTGATGGCAAACAACTAACTCTTCCCAGGGTGCTTAGAGCAGAGCGGCCACCCTCTGGGGTCCCGCCATGATTGTCCTCTCCTTCAATTGCAGAGGCCTAGCTAGCCAGGCCAAAAGGCTAGCCTTAAAGGAGCTTGTGCGTGCCAATAACCCTGACATTATTTTGCTTCAAGAAACCCTGGGCAAAGGAGAGGAGATTGTCTCTGTTCTTACCAAGATGCTGCCTAGATGGTCTTTCTTTGCTCAGGATGCTGTGGGAAGGTCTGGAGGAGTGGTCTCGGGCTTTAATCCTGTTAAATTAAAGTATGTTTCTTCATGGGGGACCCAGAATGTGCTAGCTGTGGAACTTTTCTCAAGCGAGCTCAATAGGTCCCTGCTCTCTCTGAATGTTTATGGACCCTGTTTGGAACGGGAGAGGTTCTGGTCTGCCTTTTTTCGCTCTTCTTGGATTGGCAACCCCTTTTTACTCTTGGGAGGAGACCTCAACTTCTCGATTGGGGAAGCTGAATCATGGGGGGCCATGGCCAAAGCTGATCCCTTGTCTGATTTTTTCCTTAATAATATTGCTTTGGCCCACCTGGTTGACATACCTCTTCTGAAGTCTAAACCTACATGGCAGAATCGAAGAATTGGACAGGATTGGGTGGGAAAAAGGCTGGATCGGTTTCTCTTAAGTGAGCCTCTGATGGACATGCTTGTGGAATATAGCCACTGGATTGCAGAAGGAGGAATTTCTTATCACTTTCCTATTCTCCTGGACATTAAAGACACTGGAAGGAAACCTGGTCTGCCATTCAGGTTTAATCCGGGTTGGCTCAAAGATGAATCCTTTCAAGGGATTTTCGCTTCAACCTGGGAAAAGGACCCTGGAGGGCCTGACTCGTCCAGGAGTGTTTTTTTCTGGAATAATCTGAAGAGAATGAAATCTGCTACCAAGATCTGGGCGGCCAACTTGAAGAAAAAAGAGGAGGAGGAACTCCTAAAAATTAATTCTGACCTAGCTCTTCTAGAAGACCCTGAAGGAGGAGGATATGAATCCCTTGAAGCTAGAAGCAGAATTAAGGAACTAGAGGCAAAAAGAAGGAGTATTTTACAGCTAAGAGAAGAAACTTGGAGACTGAAAAGCAGGGCCCTTTGGCTTCAAGCAGGGGATGATAATACTAAGTTCTTCCATAACTATGCCAAAGGCAGGAAGATGGCCAATACCATCTGGGAACTTCCGAAAGGAAATGGGGAACAGGCCACCTCTTTCGAGGAATTATCTTCCTTGGGATTGGATTACTTCAAAGATCTCTTCAAAGCCCTCCCTGAAGTCTCCATTGCTGAAGTGATCAGGGTATCTCAGCTCTTTCCTAGGTTCGTGGACGAGGATGATAATGAGGCTTCAATGGCTCCTGTATCCAAACAGGAAGTGGAGGATATCCTCAAAAGTATGGCGAAGGACAAAAGCCCAGGGCCGGATGGCTGGACTGTTGAGTTTTTTCTGCATTTTTTTGAAACTCTAGGTGATGACCTGGTAGCCGTTGTTGAAGAATCTAGAGTTACAGGTCAAGTCTATGGTCCCTTCAATTCTACCTTTCTCGCCTTGATCCCTAAGTCGGACCACCCATCGTCTTTTGCAGATTTCCGCCCCATTTCTCTGTGCTCTTGTGTCTATAAGATTATTGCGAAAGTCATAGCTACAAGGCTTAAACCTTTCCTTTCTGCCCATCTCTCCCCTGAACAGTTTGGTTTTTTAAGTGGGCGCCAAATCCATGAAGCTGTAGGTGTAGCCCATGAATCCTTGCACAGCTTAAAAAGGAGTGGCAGGAAAGGAATTATTGTTAAATTGGACTTATCTAAAGCTTATGATAGATTCAGTTGGCTTTATCTAAGGCTTCTTCTTACTCACCTCGGGTTTCGGTTTGACTTTGTTCGTTGGATTATGAGCTGTGTTTCCTCTACAGATATTGCTCTCTTGATTAATGGCGCTGCAACTCCTTTTTTCACTCCGGAACGAGGTCTAAGACAGGGTTGTCCGCTTTCGCCTTTGCTGTTCTTGTTGGCAGCAGAAGGCTTAAGTCTATTAATTCACAAAGATAAAAGACTGGGCAGCTTAAAGGGCATTGAAGTGGCCGCAAATTTCTGGATCACGCACCTTCTTTTTGTTGATGATATTCTGATTTTTCTGAATGGGTCTACTGATGACTGCCGTGCCCTAAATTCTTTGATGGAACTCTTCTTAAAAGCAACTGGGCTCCAAATAAATGCTGCAAAATCAACTATCACTCCTTCTGGTTTGTCTGATGTTGAGCTTATCAGAGTTCAAAGGCTCTTGCATTTTGAAGTCCGCCCAATTCAGGATCATTTCAAATACCTGGGTTTTTTGCTAAAACCAGACTCTTACCGCATTCGGGATTGGAAATGGCTTCTGGCTAAAATCGAAAAAAGGCTTACTCATTGGAGCTTCAGGTGGTTATCAAGGGCTGGGCGTCTGGTTCTGATTAAATCTGTTCTGCTGGCCATTCCTGTGTTTTGGGCCAGTCTTTCCTGGGTACCTAAAGGCATCTTGGCCTCAATTGAAAAACTCTGCAGAAATTTCTTGTGGTCCGGGTCCAATCAGGATTCAGTGAGTCCTTGGGTGGCTTGGGACAAAATCTCAAGGCCAAAGGAGTGGGGCGGCTGGGGAATAAAAAACCTGGGGTCCTTTGCAAAATCTTTGGCGGCTAAATTAGCTTGGCGCCTGCTCTCAACAGATTCTCTCTGGGTCTCACTCATGAAACGCAAATATATCAGCCAAGATTCTGTTCTGGATTGGATTCGGCTCCCTGTCAAATCTTCCTCAAATGCTTCTTCAGTTTGGAAAGCAGTTGTGGCCTATGTCCAGCTTATTGAGAAGGGCTTGGCCTGGCAAGTGGGTGATGGAAGCCAGGTTCGGGTGGGTTGTGATCCTTGGGTAGGCTGTCCGCCCAATTACGCCCTGTCACGAGAACTGGTTGCGCATTTAAATTCTGAAGGCTATTTCTACCTTAGTTAGGTGGCTGACCCTAGGTCTACTACCTTTGTCAAGCAAGGTTGGTTGTCTGGTTTGGACCTGCATTTGGATAATAGATGGCTAGAAGAGTGGAACCGGTATGTTGCTGATCTCTCTCTTTCCTCTGTTAGAATCTCAGATTCTTTTGACACCTTGCGATGGGTGCATGCTCAAACTGGTAGTTATACCCCAAAATTCGGTTACAAGTGGATTATGCTGCAACAAGGCTGGGGAAATCCAGCATGGTGGTCCAAACCCCTGTGGAAACTTAAAAGTCCAGCTAAAACCAGACTCTTCTTTTGGTGCATTCTACATAAAAAAGTTCCTACTTGGGACTTATTGCAAAAAACATGCAAGCAGGGGCCGAGCTGGTGTTCGCTCTGTAAATCTGCAGAAGAAACGCCTCTCCACCTTTTTCTCCTATGTCGTTTTAATGTTAGTCTCTGGACAGAATCTCTGCGCCTGTCTAACATTCCCTTGAGGTGGCATGGGGATGACCTTCTGCAAGCATGGGAACACTGGTGGCAGGAGGCGTCGGATGATAAAATCAGGGCCTTTCCTCTTTTAATAGCCTGGGGTACTTGGTTAGCACGAAACAGGGTCATTTTCAATGAGACTACCTTTCCTTTAGCTAATCTGGCAGCTGAGGGAGTTGCTATTTTTGACAGCATTCCAACGCCTCCTGACAAAGGTCCTGTTCGTATCATACAGCCGGAAATCATCAATGATTCCCTTCCTTGGGCATATTTCGATGGCGCTTCTGATGTCAATGATATCTGTGGTGCAGGGCTGGTCATTAACCTCTCAGCTGAAAACTCCTTTCGAGCCTCTGTTGGCCTTGGGCAAGGGTCTAATAACTTTGCAGAACTTAAAGCTCTCCATTTTCTTCTTTGCTGGCTTATCTCCAAACAGATTTATCAGATTCAGATTTTTGGTGATTCTAGGAATGTTGTCAACTGGTTTAATGGAACTCATCAATGCAGGAATTTTCTTCTTCTTCCTTTATTTCAGGAGATTCGTCGCCTTAAGTCCTTCTTCAAGAATATTTCTATTGTTCATATTTACAGGGAAAGGAACCAGCAAGCAGATATCTTATCTAAAGAAGGTCTACAACTCGCTTTGGGGACATGGGCAGTAGTGGAAGTAGTTAATGGGACTGTTCATCCTCAGGAACAACCTCTTTTTGAGTAATATTTCAGTTTATTTTCAGCATTGTACAGTGGACCTTTATAAACCTATGTGTTTTTTTGATACTATCTTGGGTTCTGAACTGTTTCCCTTATGTAAGGGGCTTCTGAGCCCGCTTTTTGTTTATTGTTATGGTTATATGGGGTTGGGATAGTTTTTACTGCCACCCCTTTTGGGCGCTGGAGCATCTCGCTTGCACTGACTCTTTCTGCTCTCATTCTTTTTGATGAGCTTTAAGAGATGCATAGATGCTTAAGCTATGATCTTTATGGTGTTCTCCTGGGTTGCTGACATCTTCTTCAGATGGGAAGTAGCCTGTTTTCATTCTCTTTTTTAAGGGAATGTTTGTTTTGGTTTCAGAAATGCTCGGCATATGTTCAGAGACTATCTATATTAATAGAAAGTTCGTTTTTTTCTGTGGAAAAAAAAAATATTATGAAAACAAAATAATTATTATTTTTATGCAATATAAATTATTTAAAACTATGATATATATATATATATATATATATATATATATATCTTAACTTGATCTATTTACCTCAAATCTCTATGCGTGCAAATTTGTCCTCCGGTTTTGAAAAATATAGACTGCGAACAGGGCGACAAAATACAAACACGGTGAGGGTCGGTCCAGAGACATGAGGGTAGCTTTGTCATGGTTGAGGTAGTAGTTGAATATATATAGGAAAACGGGACTATAAATAACTTTTGTGTTTATAGCTATACATAAATTTTTTAGATAATGGTTTTCATTTACAAGGAGAATGTGCATGTAGGAAAATGATATACAGGATTTAGAATAGAAAGGAGGGACCTTCACAGGTCAACGGAACAATATATAAAACCAAGGAACTTGTAAGGAGATAGGAGCCAAATAATAAAAACATCTTCATTGAAGCCATAGACTAATTTTAGCTGTGAATTTTACACATTTGTTGTATAGAACATGTTTAAGGGACTCAGAGGCGAGAGGTCGACAAGAAACGAATAAAGGATTGGAATAGAGATACGGTGTGAACAAGGAGACAAAGCTAATATGGTATCTACACCATAGGAATCCTAAGCGGATTTATTCTCAAGTGTTTATGGGAACATATTACATAATAGAGAAGGAGCTATAGAGTTTCTTGCTGACATTATTTTACAGGTATTCATAGGACAATGAGAAGAAGAGGGATAATTTTTCTAGCTTAACTCTCATTATACGGTGTCTGCAATTTTTTATTCTTCTGATTGTTAGGAGGAAATAGAATTGAGAGTCCACAGTTACATTAAAATTGTTTGTTGCAAGGATAGGGACCTTGAGAAACAAACTAGCCAGAGCTATTGAATGAGTTTTTTTTTTAATTTTCTTCATCGTCAAGGATCTGCACTCGTTATGTTACGTAAAAGGATTTGATTAAATGGTAGTAGGTATGTATCAGTAGTTATGGAGTGACTTACACTCTGTTTTAATATCCTCAAGATGGGAGACCATATAATATATGTCGTTGTTACTGGGGTGCCGGACGCAAGGCATAACATGGAAGATATTCCCATTGCATTTGAATCTCAGGGTGGACTATGGTCGGGGGGTATGACGTGGTTGGGGAAGGTATATGAATGCTAAAGAGGAAATATAGTAAATCCACTGGCCTAGGGGACCGCATGACTAAGCGAATGTGGAGATAGATAGATGATGAAGATGCTAGGGTTTCCTCCCAAATGTCCAAACAAGTTGGAGGCACTCACTATGCAAGCAGAGCGAGAGGCTCTTCCGAGGAAAAAGGCCACAAAATATCCTTTTGTCACCCCTTCCTGGGACCATTGATGAGCCTTCAAGCTCGAGGATATGTTGGATGTATAGTAATTCCAACCAACTGTGCTGAAAACATTTAATGTAGGAATGGTCTCAGACTCTCTCGAGTGTTCGTAGCTTCCTGAAGAAGCTATCGCCACCGACATTCAAGATAATCCAGAAGCTTCTCAGCTGTGTATAAATTTATGTTTCTTGTAATGAAAATAGCAAGTTATTGTGTTCTGTTGCATTCTCTGTTATGGTACCAGAGATCCTCTTTGGAGTCTTCTAATTATTTAATGGTATCAGAGTTGATGGTTTCGGCTTGGTGTTTGCAGAGGTGAGTGCCTGCAGTAGTGATTGTGTTGTGAGGAGTTGCGTGCTTGTGGTGTGAGGAGTTGTATGCTCAGTGGTTTGAAGAGCCAAGGGTTTCCACTGGGTTTGCTATAGAGAAGAGTACATTGCAGAAAAAAGGAGTAGAGTTATTGGTACAAGATCATTGAGAAGCTTGTGCGTTGGAGTGTTGTTGATCATCGAAGACAAGTGTGTGTGAACGATGTGGGTGTGAGCTCTTGTTGCTACGGGAAAGTGGTGTTTGTTGCTTAAACCATTTTTGAAAGAGATTCTATCCTGCTGTGCATAGAACAACGTGAGATAGTTGAAAGTAAGCATGGTGTGAGAGTCGTGAGGGCTCGGTGTGAGAGGCATCACTGTGTGAGCCAAGGTTATTGTTTGAGCCTAGAATCTTGTAATATGTAGCTAATGTTGTGTAGTTTCACCGGTAGAAGGGGAGTGTGCACCCGAAAAATAAATTTCAGTTGTGTGTTGCAGATGTGGGGCTATGGCATTGTAAGTGGAGGATGCCTAAGATTTTCCCGATATTGTGAAAAGTCGTGAGAACTGACCTCCTGTGAAAGTTGTGGAAAGGCTTTTCCTGAGAGGCAGAGTAGTACAGTGCTACTTGTGGAGAAGCATTGAGGAGTGTCAACACTGTGGATGCCATTTGAGCAGTGTTTCTCTTATCCAATGTGAGAGCCCAAGATTGATTTCTGTGGGACTACCAAATCCAGAATAATTGATTTCTGCGTGGGAGCTTGGGCGATTTTAACTTTGATATGGTGTCAAAGTGTGAGAGCGTGTTTGGAAAGTGTTGTGATGCCTACTAAGGAGTCGAGTGGTGTGAATATTTTATATTGTCGAAGATAGCGGTTGGTATTTTTCATGGGTCAATTAAAGAAAATTAAGCAGTTTCGAGGAGAACTGAAACAACTGAGGAGAAATGATAAAAAAGTAGAAGCTACAAAAGAATATGTAGTTTTGTCGGCCATAGAATCAATGCATAATGAAGACATAAATCCAAATACAGATTTGGATCAACAGAAAGGATTTGAATTTGAAGACACTGATGTGGTATTGAGGCAATTAATGCTAGTGCTGCCATCATTCTCAGGGAAAATTTTTAAACTTTGGGCTATTAAAATGGAGGGATTGCTAGGTTCAGTACATCTATGGGAATTTTTTCAAGATAATTCTATAAATCCGCCAAATAAGAGTAGAGGTGCAGTGGCATTGTTTCTTATTATATCAGCTCTACATGAAAACATCATTTTAAGTATTTTAAATGAATTTGGTGAAATATTTTGATCCAAAAATGTTTTGGCATATTATTGAAATGAAGTATATTATGAAGTGGACTCAGAAAGATGAAATTGACGAAATTGTTGTTAAAAATAGTGTTGAAAGCATCATAACTAGGATCAAGACTGAAAATATGTCTCTAGTTGACAATAGAGTAGCATGTGATAGTCAGGGAACCCTCTATGATGCAAAAACTTGTGAAGTCAAATTTGATTAAAATTGGGTATCTCATGACGAGTGGTTCAATTTGATGCATGAAAAGAATATTATTGATGAGTTGTTGTTTGGTGAGAGGATATGCCTATCTTCATATGCAAATCAAATGCGGGATGACATGTTTGCAACAACAGAGTTGATTAAAGAGGTTGAAGACATGAATCAACTAACTGTGAAAGATGAATATCTATATAATGATGTAGAGATTGCAGAGAGAAAAATCGTGGAGGACTCAATAGCAGCACATGAAGCTTTAGAGGACTCAATAGCAGCTGATAAATTTGTGGAAAACTCAATAATAGTTGATGAACTAAAGATAGTTAATAGACTCTTTGAAGAAGAGGTGGTACATCCAGAAACTATGGTTGTTGTTGATAAAGATGAAATTGCAAGAAAAGTAAAACATTATGATGAAAATAGTGCAAATTATGATTTGGTGAATCCCATGAATGTTTACGAGTGTGCAAATATTGACATTGAGGAAAAAGAAATTGAAGAAATGGCAAGCATTGAGGACAAGTGTAAATCCCTAAAACCTCTAGAAATGGTGAATGGAAATAATGTTAGCCTGCAATCAAGAAAGGAGAAACTTCATCACTATCGTATCACAAGAAAGGTGAAGATGAAACTGCGGCTACAAATAAACAAGTATGGACCATTTAGAAAAAGGACAAAAATGAAAGCCTTGTTCTCATCTACTATTGTAAACCTAGTTGATTCTTAGACCAACATGAATGTCAATTAAGGGACGTATGTTTGTGTCTAACGTATTGTGTCATAGTATATTTTGTGTGTCTATCATATGGTTGGAATTAAGGGGGAGTATTGGATGTACAGTAATTCCAACCAACTGTGCTGATAGCATTTAATGTAGGAATGGTCTCAGACTCTCTCGAGTGTTCTTAGCTTCCTGAAGAAGCTATTGCCACTGAAATTTGAGATAATCCAGAAGCTTCTCAGCTGTGTATAAATTTATGTTTCTTGTAATGTAGATATCAAGTTATTGTGTTCTATTGCATTCTCTATTATGGTATAAGAGCTCCTCTATGGAGTCTTCTGATTCTTTTAGGATATTCACTACAATTATTACTTCGTTGGCATTTCCACTAAGTGACAAGGTGAATTCGAGTGACAAGGGTGGGATATACGTTGTTATCTCTGGTGAGAGGCCGAGGCATTTGGAAGATCATAAAATTTTGAGGATACTGAGGGAATTTACAAGGGTTCCTCCCCCACCCTTTGTGCGGAATAATTTTTGGAGATTTTAGAGCGACTGAAATTGAAGGTGTTGGTGGGGCGATGGCACCATAGTAAGATGAAAGGCAATCATATGAAGCTTTGGGTGGAGAACTAACAGTTTCTATTGTTAAAATATCAGCAAAACATCAACTTGTTGGGAAACAAATGGATTTTTTTTTAATTTTATATCCACAAAATGTTCAGAACTAATATTGGCATATCCATGGGTAAAGGGGCAAGGGTTTCTAGTGCTTCAGGGTTGTAAAGTTGCTTTCAACCCATTTAGGGAAATTTTGAGTCAAAAATTGGTATGGGATAAATTTTCCACACTACAGTTGGAACTATGGAACAAGGTGGCTATTGGGGATATAGCTAATAGAATTGGATGGTTTTAATTTGGGTACGGGGAAAGATTTGGATAATCGGATAAGTGGATAGCTTGGGTATTGGTGGGGAATGATTTTAGGAGGGGTTTACTGTAAAATTTAGAATCTAGATGGGGCACCTCTTCTTTTAATATCTCCATCGACTATTGGGGAATTCCATTCAAATGCCTTATATGCCGTGAATCTAAGCATATCGAAAAGGTTTTTCCTCGAAGATTTGACGAGGCTAGTGGACACAAACAAACATGTTTTGAGGTCTGGGGCGGACCGATTGGTAAGGTTGTTGTTCCCATTATTCTGAACGAACATGCATCACGTAAATTTTATCAACATAATGATAATTTATCCAAAATATCTTCAATTTTTGTCTAAGGGTTTCAGGGGGCATCGTGTTATGCAGGGGGGGGTTGGTTCTCTAGAGAATTACATAGTTAATGACCCTATGGTAACTGAGACGACAGGGTTTCCACCATTGTGTCTATAGAGAGGCCTAGCGTTGACTATGAGTCGGGACCCATATATTATTTTGATTCTATAGCCTCTACTTCCAGAGGGCCTAATGCCCGTCGCTTCGCCATTTGTAACATTTCTATCTAATCATCTCTAGACAAAGCTTTGGAGGAACTTTACCTTTCGTGTTGTTTTAGTCTAGAACCTATGATGATCAAACGGTATTTTTTCTTTCCTGTAAAAGGGAAGGGGTCAAAAAATCCATCAAGGCCTTCTTCTAATAAGAAGGAGAGGACTCTTAAATATAAGAAAGTGTCTAGGTGTAACATGATGGCTCCCATACTTTTGAATTCGGGGGATCAGTCGAATTCTAGAGTGGACAAGTATGACCTATCCAACGGGATGTCTTCACAAGGAAATTATCAATCTAAGTGGGCCCTTCGAGGAAATTTCATGTTTCTCGGGTTCCTTGATGATAATTTATTCATTAAATGTCAGGGGTTTGGGTGCGGCCCATAAAGATTGGGCACTCAAGGATTTCATCCAATTACATAAACCCTTTATAATTTTACTTTAGGAGACTATGTGAAATCGTGAAAATTCGTGGAACATTCAGTTGTTGGTATGCCGCAATTGGTTTGTGTGTGCATCTGATGCTCATGGACATTCGGGTGGCATCGGTGCAATTTGGAAACTTGAACATTTCTCACTCCAATAATACTATATTGAAGCTGGTATTATTTTGATAGGTCATTGTCTAGGATATACACATTGGATGTGTTTTATCAATCTATATGCTCCATATGATGCAATTTTTTTTTTGGAGCATTTAGCTGCCTCATGGATCCTAGGATTAGATTCAATCATTATTGTTGGAGATCTCAAATTTTTGGTTGGCTTACAATAAATTTGGGGGAAAAATGCTACCGTGGACCCCTTGACAAATTTCTTTGTTTATTTGATGACATTCCATGATCTGTGTGACATTTCCCAGTTCCCTTAGTTTTGAATTGGAGGAATGGGCGTACTAGTTCAGTTAGTATCTTGAAGTGTCTGGATTGATTCTCGATTAGTCACACAATTATTTGATTATTAAAGGGGGTATCCATGATGGTCATCTTATCATTCTCTTGGACCATCATCCTATCGATCTTTCATGGGAGGGTTGTGGGGAAAAATGATATTTCCTCTTCAACTTCAATTCACCCTAGCTCCGTGATAAGTAATTTAACACTCTGGTGCAGGAAGTATGGAATATACTGGTTAGTGATTACATTCGAGCATAGATGGGGATAATTAATACAAAGCTCTGGGTATTAAAGAAGGAAGCGAGAGCTTGGATAAATATGAATAAATTATAAAGGTTTAAGGCCCTCTCAAACATCGATATTGAGCTGGGGTATTACAAAAATCCCGAATACCCATTGTTTTTCTCAGACTCATATAATAGGATAGTTATTTATCTAAAGGGGGAGAAGAATAAAATTATGTCGGCACAGTAGGCAGAAAGAAGATTACAGAGTATGGAACTGTGGGTGGAGGGAGGTGGTAGGAATACAAAGTATTACCACGCTTGTGCTAATAATATAAGGAAGTAACATAACTGCAGAAGGGGCATCATAGGGACAGAGGGACGACAAATATTCGAACAAGAATATCTTGAACATGAGACTTATAGTCTCTTTAAGAGCCACTTTACAGTTAGGGAGTAGATTATGCGGCACAACTAGATATCATTGCGCATCTGCCTCTAATGTTTAAAAAGGAGGACAATGATCAATTGGGAAAACAAATTTAGAGTAATGAGTTGTTGTATGCGATAAAGGCTTGTGAAAAATGAAAAGTTTTAACCTGGATGGCTGGGGTATTGAATTGTTTAACCCTTTTCTGGATTTAATGATGCCAGACATTTTAGCCACTACAAAAGAGTCTAGAATTAATGGATTTATTTCAGGGGCGCTAAATGGAACTTTCATCACTCAATTCTAAAGATGGATCAAACTAAATCTTTATCCTATTGTAGGGCCATCTCAGTTTGTAACACACTATATAATAGTATTTCTAAGTTTATTGATATGTGGATTCAAAAGACATTGTCTACATAAATTTCCTCGGATCAATTTGGATTTATGAATGGCAGGCAGCTTCAAGGTGCAATTGGAATTGCTCAAGAATGTCTACATTTACGAAAGATAGGAAACAAAGGGAAAGCATGATCAAGGTGTATTTGATTAAGACACATTATTTTATATATTGGGAGTATTTGAGAATGGCGTTACATAAGGCGGGAGTTTCCACACAGAATATAAGGTAGATTATGTGTTGTATTCAGACTATGAATTTTGAAGTCATCATTAATGGGTTTCCAACTTGTTTATTTAGGGCCCAAAGGGGTTTGCATCAGGATTGTGCACTATCACGTCTCCTCTTTATTTTTGTAATGGTCTAATTGAGCTGTAAGTTGAAAATTTCTAAAATCATTGACAGACTAAAGAATGTGATGGTTACGAGGAATACAGAGGTCACACACCTCATTTTTATTGATGACCTTTTATTTGGAAGCTTGAACGACAATGAGGATTATTTTATTATCTATCATCATCTTAAACGTTTAGTGAGGCCTCATGCATTTTTATGAGCAAGGTGAAATATGTATTAATCATAGGTGCTATTATTAGTCCTCGATGCAGGGATATATGAAATTTATTTGAGATCTCGACAGTTAGTTTGGAGGATGGTTTTAGATACCTTGGATTTGATTTAAAGACTAATAGCTATAGAAACAAAGATTGGACGTAGTTGCTAGACCGATTTAATAAAAAATCCTCTGGGTGGATGCACAAGTGGTAAAAATTTGGTGGGTGATTGACTTTAATTAAATATGTTCTGAACATCCCAGTGTTATGGATGCATTTGTTTTTGTTACCTACGGAAAAAATTATCTGGTCAGGGAAGGAGCTAAAGGGAAAGATCCATCTCGTTAGATGAAGGATAATCGCTAGATCGATTGCAAAAGGGGGATGGGGCATATTGAGCATGCACGATTTTATCTATGCACTGATCATTAAGAGCTTCTGGAGGGCCACAAATAACGATGTTTGGGGACAAATCATTAGGGATAAATATAGTGAAGGGTCAATATCTATCAACATGGTCAATGTTGGGGGAAGAAGCAGTATAGGAGCATCATACATATGGAGTAGCATGTGAAAGAATCAATAATGGTTGTTGGGTTATTCAAGATGGTCTATTGGGGATGGTCAGACGGCAGAGATCGGTTGGATGCATTATTGGGGTTCGAATAAAATCACAGTCTGTCGACTAATCTCGTCATCACACTACACGAGAAGGGTATCTCCAATTTCGCTCACATTGCATACAGGCACAGGAAGTTTGATGATCACTTGTGTTGGCTAAAGGCTACACACATTGGATTGACATGTATGTTGCCCATGGAATGGGAATCCTTCATCTCTAATCTAAATGCTTCGGGTATATACATTGGGGAAGGAGTAGATAGGCTATAGCGAGATGTTATAATAAAGGAAAGAAGCCCAAAAGTTAATGATATATAAAAGCGTCTACTGATGACTAAATATAATTTCTGTTATAAAACTTGGTACTTGAAAACGTGTAGATGGGGGTACCTATGAAGCTTCTTTGTTTCAGATTGTTGGGCATTCACCATAGAATTATTACATGGGATAATTTGCAGCGTAGAGTTTATCACGACCCGGGTATATGCTCGATTTGTAGGATAGAAGAAGAGAAGACAAATCACATGTTCATTCGATGTAAATTTACTGAGGTATGGAAAGGGGTAGTGACCATCCTTAATCTTAGATAAATGAGAACACAATCAACACTAGAGCATTGGTTTAATATATGGTTCAAGGCCTTTCTTGAATTTCAAACCATCCCATTCCTTTTCATATGGGCCATATGGCGTAGTTGAAAACTGTGGTTGTTTGAAGGCAAGAAGTCAGAGGTATGGGTTGTGATCATGAAGGATATTTCTTATTTTTCAAGGATTAGTCCCAAGAAGTCAGTGAGCAAGATAAGAAAGGCTATCATGAAGAATTATATGGGGACTTTCTCTAGTGTATATTTCGACGGGGCAAGTCAACGACAAAGATGCGGGTGTGGGGCAGTCATATTTTTGGAGCCAGTGCGATATTATCACTTCTGGTGGTAGAGAGGATTGGGGTCTAATAATAGGGAAGATACCATCACACTATGGGGTGGCCTCACATTTAAAAAATGGTTGGGATTGGGAAATATTTGTGTGTTCGAGGATGCTAAATGCATAATTAATTGGATTAAGGATTATACTCTCTTCAAACCTCACATCTTGTCCAACTGGATGAGGCGAATCAGAACCTTGGACTCCTCTTTTCTGCATATTTCATATACACACATATATAGAGAGCAGAACAATATAGCTGAACTACTTTCAAAGAGGGGATCAACTTAGGAATATGTAAGTATCATTTTGTAGCATTTTCACAGGAGAAATTCGTGAATGCAAGAAGCATCAACATCAACTAGAATCTCTCTAGAGGGTGAAGTAATACGAGTTTCTGAAAGACAGAAGAAAATGATAGTCATAGATAGTAGTTACTTTTTTGAGGATGTATTGATCAAATAAGTTTAGACAAAATAGGGAATATAAGTTTTAATGGTTAGTATAGGATATAGTTATATTTTTGTATTAGGACAAGGGAAATAAACACAATAGTATAACAAAGAGAAAAAGAATGGAGAATATTAGAAAAATGTACTCTCTTTTTGTTTTTAATGAAAAGCTATGGTTTTTTGTATGTTGAAAAATATTTGATTGAGCTGAGAGGTTTATTGAGTCTAGAAGCTCATTCTACAATCCAGTGTGTGGCCCATGTGTAAGTATGTCACGTACTCAAAAAATAATATAAATAATTTTCACTAATGTAAGCCAAAACAAAAAAATAAAAGTTAAATAACCTTATAAATAAACAATTAAAAATGGATTAATACAACAATTAACGGAGATAATTATATTTCACTTTTATTCTACTTGGTTAGTTGATATTTCATTTTTTCACTCTTAAAATAATAAATCAAATATTTATATGTCTATATTAAATAATATAATTTTATATATTAAATTAATTGTTAGGAATTAATGATTAAATTAATTAAAATAATATCTTGTTACCAACAAGTTGTGAATTGACCATTATATATATGTATTAATTAAATTAATTAATTTATATTAAATAATTTTTTTGATAAAATGGTTAAAAATTGTATATAGAATATTAGAATAATTATAAGTTTAATGATTTTATTAATATGAATTAACTGATTGAATTTTTTAATTTATATTTAAGAATTTAAATATTAGATATTTCGTCAAAGTATGTCACTATTCTTATTCTTATTGAATAAAGTAAAATAACTAAGGAAATTAGAAAAAGAAAATAAGATGATTTTTTATACCCAATATCTAATTGAATTTAATAAAATATAAAAAAATAAATGAAAAATAAATAAATTAATTAATTAATTAAATTAAATTAAATTAGATATTAGGTATCAAATCTTATTTTCTTTATATAATTTTCTTAATTATGTTATTTTATTCGGCAAGAATATTGTTTTATTTTATTCAACAAGAATAATGATTATTTTAAAGAAATATCTTATATTTGTTTTTGTAAGTTTGGGAGAACTACATCTTCATCATATCTAATATATGAAAGAGTGTCTTAAATGAGTAAGGAGTGCCTTAACAGAGCATCAATCACTCTCTATCCAAAACACCACGTCCAATGAAATACCTTATATTTAAATTCTTAAATATTGATTAATTAATTTATATTAATAAAATCATTAAATTTATAATTATTCTAATATTCTATATATAATTTTTAACCAATGTATTATTTTTTACTTATTTATTTAATTATTATTATTATGAATTAATTCATTTAATCAATAGAGATATATAACCGCTAATTCTTAACAACTTGTTTATAAAAGGATATTATTTTAATTAATTTAATAACTAATTCTTAACTGCTAACTATATACACTCATGCATCTTTGCTATTTATTCTTTAAGATTGATTGGTTTTTTCACTTTTGTTGTGAATTAGTTGGTTGGAAACATCTTCCAAATTTTAATGATGTAATTAATCCAAAAGACATTGTTATTATGCAATATGTATCACAAAAGTCTAAAATATACAAGTGTGATAGTAGCTCTTAAAATAAAAATAAAATATTCTCTAAATAAAATAGTAATATAAGTTATAATAAAAAAAGAAAAATATATATAATTAAAATATTAACTTCACAAATATTTATATATAAAAAAAAGTTAAAAAAATATTTTAATGTCATATAGAATAAGATATCCCATATAACCAAACTTTTATTCTGATACCGTATCATACTCAACTGTTGACCCTCGACTCAATGGTGGCATCTAGACCTGTATAGGGCACAAAATTCTGCCGTCGCTGCCTTCAGACTCTACCTTCAGGATTTTGTCTGCCAATACCGTGTACAGAGTGGCGTTTGTGCTTAAAACAAATGCTGACGCCAATTAAGTTTTTCCGTTAAAGCGCCAATTAAGTTTTCCGTTAAAGCGCCAATTGAATGAGGAGCCAATTAAGTTTTCCGTTAAAGCGCCTGGTAGAAGATATGGAATTCGAGCATCTTCTTCCTCTTGCAAGGCGGGGATGGATAGAATGTTAAGTTATACCTTTTTGTATTAGATTGTAGAAAGTATTTTTCAGAAAAGGGCTTCCAAAATCAATTTAAGCTTTTATTGAAAAAATAATTTTATTTGTAGATATAGGTCTTCTTAAAAATCATATGGTATCAATTTAATAAGCTTCTAAATCAATTTAGCATTAGAATGATAATATAAATAATCATGATAAATCAAATCTTTTAAAATTCTACATCAAATATTATATTTTAAATAATAATTTAACATGAAATCCAAAAAAGACATATATGGTAGTATGTTCAAATTTGGGATGAAAGTGGAGAATTTTCCTTCACCATTAATATAAGTAAAATGCTAGGTTCAAACTTGAAATGAGATAAGTAAGATAGTATATTCAAACTTCCCATGAATATATGAGAACTTAAATTCAAGATTGACTTCAAGATTAGGGTAAGTAAGATGGTATGTTCAAACTTAGAATGACATAAATAAGATAGTGTATTCATTCTTGAGATGATTTTAAGAGAATTTTCCTTTTAAGATTTGACTATTTCTCCTTGATGAGAGTACATCCCTCTTAAACATTAAAATATTAAATTCAACATTAAGTGGGTATTTCTTTCTTTTTTCCCTTAAATTGTTCAGTGAAACTACTTGTGATTTAATAATTTTTCTTGATTGTAACTTTATTAAAGTTAGTGTTAAGAAGCCAATCCCTTGGAACATAAATTTAACCCCTTGTTGAGTCCCAAAAATCTATTATAAATCTATGTTACAAAGTATTTTTCAAAATACTATAATGTTATTCATTCATAAAACTTAGAGACTATAATATGAGATTTAGAATGAACCATTAAATAAAGTAATGATATAATAATTATGAAGAACGTAATGGACATCCAAATTTACATTCTTAAAAAAAATATTAACCCTTAATCTGACATATTGTTATTGATTTTTAAATTATATGTTGTTCTTTAAACAAAGGTTCTTATGCTAAGATCGTATAGAGGCAATATTTCCCTTTCTAAGTATGACTTAACATGGGTAATGATGCACTCATACTATTATAATTAATTTTTCCTTCTAACTCTTATACATACATAAAGTAAGAGGTTAGAAGTTTAAACAATCTTTAACTAGCCACAATATCTCTACCATGATACATTATGGTTTTCCTTTGAAATTAAAAATAAGTTTGGGAGCGACAATATTTAACTAGCCACAATATCTCTACCATGATACATTATGGTTTTCCTTTGAAATTAAAAATAGGTTTAGGAGCTACATCAATTAGACAATCTTTAACTAGCCACAAATTCTCTACCATGATACATGGTGGTTTTATTTTGAAATTAAAAGTATCTCTACCATGATACATGGTAGTTATGATAATTTTCTTTTTAAATAAAAAATAGGTTTGGGGCTAAGTAAGCACTGCATCAACTAGTGGCTATTTGAACTTGAACCATACTTGGCATTACTCATTCTTATGATTCACTTAATTCATTTATATGCATCAACTCATGGCTATTTTAACTTGAAACATACTCGGGATTTCTCATTCTTATGATTCATTTAAAGTGTTCATCCACACAATTCATTTATATGATCCTTCGGCCATAGATTAAGGTAGTTATATATATTTGTTACATTTATTATATATGATCCTTTAGCCTTAATCTGCCATAGATTAAAGTAGTTATATATATTTGTTACATTTATCATAGATGCTCCTTTGGCCATATATATATATATATATATATATATATATATATATATATATATATATATATATATATATATATATATATATATATATATATATATATTTGTTACATTTATTTTTTATAAACTTAGCATTACTCATTCTTATGATTCAATTACACTTTTCATCTACACAATTCACTTATATGAACCATAGATTAATATAGTTGTATATATTATTCACTTAAACTATTCATCCACACAATTCATTTATATGAACCATAGATTAAGATAGTTGTATACATTTGTTACATATATTTTTTATAAATTTGTAGCCGTTGTGATTGACCCTATTAGGGCCTAAATCTACCTCAGGCTGAAAAAGGCAGAATCAAGGGTAACATCAAACCACGCTTAACCTGGTAGCTAGCCCTACTAGATCAGGAGAGGACTCTCACCTTGTCAATCTCGGCAAAAAATGATCAATGAGGCTTGAGATAACTGAAGTGAAAACTGATTTTAGGCTAGGTATATATGTAAAAGAGTTTGATTTGATTTTGAGGGTGTTTGTTGGATCAAAGGGAAAGGCATATTTTGGGTCTCGGGAATGAGGCCTAGTTTTTGCAGAGATCTGAATGGGGCAAGGTAGGCAATTGTTTTGACACTTCAATTTTGAATGAAATGGATAGCTCAGAACGGTGAGGAGTTGAAGAGGGCAAGAAAATTTCAGGAATCCTCTTGAAACAGTTGAAAACATAGAAAATTAAACAAACCCTAGGTAGAGCACTACAAATTTTAATGAATTCCACCTTTATCCTTTTTTGTTTAACTTAAGAATAAATAAGAGGGAAAATGATACACATGAAATACCAGTAAACTTACATTAACAGAGAGAAACACATCATCAAAAAAAAGAGCCACATGAATCCCAAGGAGTGCTGCAAACCCTGGTCTATTCCTTTGCCAAACTGTAGAGATGAATGTACAATGATGCTCAAAGCAATCGGAAGTGTCCAACCTTGTTAATGACTGAAAAACCACAAGATATAGACAAACAATAACTCATCCCCAGCCTCTAGGGGTCGAGCTCACAAGTTTAGGAGTTGTTTCAACAAGATCTAAACTGAGAACTAGAAGGTAGACAGTGGAACAACTTGCCTCTATAAGATAGGAAATTGATTCATTCAGTTGCAAATCACATTTTGATGGATGAATCTACCTCCATGAGTAAAAATTTAACAAAATTACATCAAGATCCATCAAATTACATCATGAGTTTAACATTTGGAAGTAAGAAAGTCAAAATGTTAAAAACTAGGCAAAAAACAGAGTTGCTGGGTCAAAAATGAGCAAAATCCTCCTATGCGCTGCGCCTGATTTCCCTATGCATCATGCCATTTTGGAGCTAATTTTGGACGTTTTCCTGGTGTCCAAATTTGCTCCAAGTGGGCTTGTTGGAAAGGTCTACCTGTCTATGTTCCAACACAAGTGGAATTTCTAAATTTGGCTTCCATTTGCCCCTCCAAAACTGATTTCTCCCAACACTTCTCCATGTGTGTCCAAAAAGGGGCAGAAAGGCCATTTTTAGGGTGTTTCTGACCCTTCTGGAAGCCCAAAACCTGTCAAAATTTCTTGGCCATAGGTAGGCATGCATAATTTTCCATGAAAAATCAAAAAGTGTAAATTTTTCATCAAAAGGAGCCTCCCATCAAAAGCGCGCGCCAAGTGGCGCGACGCATAGAGCTAAAAAATATGTTTTTAGGCCAAAAATTCAAAATTTGCAAACTGAGTGTACTCCATTATGTACTATGCTAGGCCAAGGAAGCCTCAGCCAAGATCTGAAGTCTATTATGCCTTTTCTGATGCTTTGAGGCCTTCTTCAACTTAGCCTTCAAGATCTTGATCCTTGCTTTGCAAACATGGTTTCTCGCCCAATAATGATTGGACATGTGCCTCAACATGTTATTTTCTTTGTTGGCTTTCTCCAACAACGTTTGGTCTCCTCGGTGCATTCAATTCAGTTTTAGAGTCACTGTGTTTCCTTCATCTCGGTCATAAGAGGAATCTGTCTCCATGTTGGCCAAAGTTTGTGTTGTCTTAGATGAGTATGAAGACTTTTAGGTGTCTTTGGTTTTTTGGCTGCCAAGTGTATGAAAATGTGTGAGGGACTATGAAGGGAGAGGGTAAGGGGAATTTTGGGATGTTTCCAATTGAAATTTTGGGAATTGAAGGGTTTTAAGGATAGTATCTAGGCTTTTGGGATAGCAATTGGGGTTTGGGAATTTTGTATCTAGGATTTGGGATGATGGGAATATGGGATAGGGGTAGACGAATTTAGGGATATGGGGAATAGGGAAATGAAACTAGTGAAATGTAGTGAAGGGGATGTGAAAGTGGTAGAGGGGAATAAGACAGCAAAAAATGACAATTTTGCAAACCCTAGGTAGATTTTCAATGAAATTGTGCAAGGAGCTAGGGTTTTATTTTTCACCTATTGAAACACCATAAAGACTAATGGAAACTCATATATTGGAAATATGGAGATGTTAACTTAGTTGTGGAATGAATAATTTGCAATTTTGGAGCTTTTGGAGGAATATTTGAATGGATTTCAGGCTTTTTAGCCCAATGCGTCGTGCCATCTCTATGCGCCGCACCAGTTCATTTTTTACACTGTAGAGGGCTACCCAATGCGCTGTGCCATCTCTATGCACCGCGCCTTTTTGCAGGAGACTTTTTGAGACCTTCCTGGTGCCCAAATTGGGCGCAAGATAGCTCGTTGGAAATCTTAGTGAGTATAATTTCCAACCCAACTATAATTTTTCAATTTGGAGTTCATTTTCCCTATCAAAAATGAAATCTCCCAAGACTGGTCAAAATGTGAAAAAATGAGGCTGCCTAAAGGTAAAGTGTTGTTGCAGTAAACTTTTGAAGGTCTTCCTCAACTCCAAATTGAGCTCATGATAGCTCATTGGAAATCTCTTTGTGTCTAGTTATCATGTCACTCATGAAGCAAGTCATTTGGCCAACCAAGCTAGGAGAAATCTTGATTTTTCCAAGGTCACTTCAGAGGTGCATCAATTCTCCTGAGGAAACTATATTTTTGACATTTCTCTAAAACCATGACACCTGTGTAAAAAGTGAAGGATTTGTTTCTTCCTTGGCCTATTTTGGACAAAAACCGCTCTCATTTTTTCCAAATTCATCTTTTCTTGCTTAGAAACATCATTGGAGTAAAACCTATCTCGATGTGTGGAACAAGGGATTTGTCGAAATGAAGGGAAATGAAGGGGATAAGGGGCTTCTAAATTCTTAAGAAAATTTTGGGAAGTAGCGAGGGATGTTAAGAAGTAGGGGAAAGTGGAATTTCAAAGATTGAGTGAGGGGAAGGGGTCCAAAAGGGCAAAACACAAGCCTAGACTAGAAAATTGCCAAGTTATAGCAAGAAACTAGGGTTTGTGCGAAAATGAGGAATTTGGGGGATATCAGTGATGGGAAGTGTTTAATAATGTACATTAAGGATAGGGGAAGGTGTATGAACATCAGGATACAATTTTTGTTGATGATTTGACCATCCAAGTGAAATTACCTTCAAAGCCCTAGGAGAGGGAAATGAACCTTGCCTAGGCACTACTGAAGCATGAAAAAGGTGTAAAATGACCCATTGGAAACTGAAATGATGATGAAAACCATCTGAGTGATGGTACACTCATATGAATGGTGACATGGACTGACATTTGGACAACTTTGAAAGGAGTGAAAGAAAAGCCTAGACCTAATACCTAGTGACCAAATTTTGCTTGAAGACTCACTGAAATGAAAAAAATTGACCTTGAAACCTTAAAATCACTTTGTAAGAGCATGTTTGATCACTGGAGGAAGGCTGAAAATACTGAAACTAACATTGGCTCCAATGGGGATGGTAGATCCTTATAGAAATTAGCTGAATAAATCACTTATTCAATGGAGATTAACCCGATTAGACATCAATTTCGAATTGCATGCATAACACATAATCTCATCTACAATTAATTGTCACATGCGGAAATAATAGAAGCGATCACACATCAAATCAATCACACATTAACTGAGTATGTATGGGGAAAGCCTATAGCTGAAAACCCCGCAACTATTGTGTATATTATAATGGAGAAATCATGTAACAAAACAAGTGAAATACTCTCTGAGTACTCAGGAAATGGTTCATAAAGTCACACACGATCTAGCTTAGTTTTGAACGAGTTGCGGTTCAAAACTCCCCAGCAGTGCCTTGCCTCTATTGCGCAATCATGGCACGTATATGTAGAGATCAAGGGTTCGAATCCCCATGGCTTGAGCACACTTGGTCTTTCATGGACAATTCCTCCAAGTGTATGCAAATCCCATGCAAAGGCGGTCACTCAACTGATAGCTATACTCACCCTTTCATCTACCTCTTCCCGCGGTCTCCTTAGGCAGTCATGCATTGTAGTGAACTGATGTGTTCTTGAGTTGACTAATGAGTTACTAATTAGTGAATTAAATAATATTTAATTCACTTCACTCATAACTAATTGATTAGCTAGTTAAACTAATCTCAACTAGTTCAACTAAAATAAACAGAACACAACTCCACTATCCTTCTCATTAACTCCTGGGACCTAAAAATATGAGTCTCATAGCCTGGGACCTAAAAATATGAGTCTCATCTATTTTTACCAACATGTCGCATGCTTCAAGAATCTCCAACTGGAATCTCTGAATCATGCTCTGTATGTCTAAAAATAGACATAGTCTAAAAATAGACTTTGCGCCAGAATTTGCCTGCGGGCCCACTTAGTGAAGGCGACTTAAAAACAACCGAAAAACTGGAAATGATGCTCAATATGAAGCTTATTCAATACAACCTTCTCTAACAGTTTCATTCATCACCCGATCAAGCTGTGAAATGAAACAACCAATGAAACCAAGTAAGTATTCCGGATGCTGTTTGAATTCTCTGCAAGTGCTTGCTTATGAACGACAAGAGAGAACTACTGAAAGGCAACTCCCATGAAAACTTGTGAACAGATCCGTTGAATCCTACGGATTCTCTATCCGCCTCTAAAAACACTGCATAAGGATCTTGAAGTTAATGCACACTGGGACTTAGCTCATCCAATGGATTACTTCTCTTCTTCTCATACCATGAATGCAAAATTTGTTTTGAGCTTTGTGATGAGCTTTGTGACGAGACTCCTGCTAAAAATGACAAAGAAACCAGCTGCCGGATCAAGTTTGTATCAATACTTTCATCAAGTTCACATGTATTCAATGGAGAAAAACTTTGACTGCAGACATCATCCAACACATCAGCTATTGGATCGTGAAAAACATGAAAAGACTGTTGCAACCCATGTTCTATTGTTTCTGATGAGATTACATGATTTTCTACAAGCTGCTCATTCGAAGATTTACTATGCCAATTTCCCTTCAAAAACTGAAATGATTCAAAACAGAAAGGTACGGAATCGTCTTGCATCATCTGATCATATGTACCAGCTTCCAAGTCCTCATCTGCAACTTGAAAATCAATGGCATTCAGGGACTGAAAATCTGGATATGAGAAGTCTTGAACAAGGTTTTTATTGCCCTCAAGATGGTCCAGATCAAGACTTGTCAACAATTGATTTCTGATTGCATGGAAGTTGTCTCTCATGAACTAAAACGAATCAAAACAAAAAGGAAAATATCCTTCACTTAATTCAAAATTTGCTGCACTTTCCTCGTCATTTTCATAGCTGATATGCATCAGTTGATCACTGTACTCACGCTGCTGAAAGTGAACTTCCTCCTTCCACAAACTAGCTGCTGATTTGTCTGCAAGATTAGCTTCTATTTGGAGAACATAATCATCATCATACTAATAAAAATGAGGCAAATCATCAGTATAAAACACATCATCAAGCATACATGTCAAATCAACAGATCTCTCTTCTCCAAGATGATCTACAAAACAATCATTATCAGATCTATAACAACTGGGATAAGAAACAAAATGTTTTGGATCAGCAACTTGTTCTTCTTCAATCAGCGAGCCATGGGCTTGAACATTATACTCATTCCTTGTGGTGATCTTTTGCATCATCTCTTCCACTGCATTTACCAAAATGTCAAGCTTTACCTCTAGAGATGTCGATTCCTTCGGATCTATGTTTTTCATCTCTTCTTCCTTCAACTTTTCCCTTCGGATCAGCAAATGAGCCTCTACATCTACTACACTATTCTGCATCTCTTCAAGTGTTGAAAGTTTCCTTTCTCTCAACTGAAACTCTATTTTCGGATCAAAGGCACCTGGGTAGTGCAAGAGAGCAGATCCAAGAGGATGCCTTATATTAATTGGCATCGAAAAATAAACTTGGTTAAATCTGGCAGAAAAATGTTGTAGTATCTCCCCTGGTAGTCTTTTCAGCTGGTTATACTCTTCTATAATCAAGAAAGGGTTCTGTCTGACCACCCACCTGTCGAGGAAACTTTAACGAATTGCTGAAAATCTGAGATGCTCGCATCAGGCAAGGTTTTGAACTAACTCTTGACTTTGCCTTGCAAAGAAAGAGAAAAAAGCCTAATACTGACATCCTCTTCATCAACTTCAAAAAGGTCAAGAAAAGATTCAAAATTCAAAACATGTCTCTCAGCAGTGATGTTGTCGCGTTCACCATCAAATGTTGGTAGATATAGGTCATGATTTTTAGGGAAAGAATGGGATATAGGAGGTAAAATCATAGGCTTGTATCGATATGGAATTTTACAAGGTATAGGGGTATGTAAAAATGCCGCAGAATCAATCTTGGTCTCTTGAGGTTCATCAGTTTGAAGATGGTCATCACAAGATTCGGAAGAAAGGTCTTGATCAAGCTCAAAAGCATGCAAATCTTTGGTATTCACAATCTTCAAAGGGAAGGAATCAACTGCAGGCCGAGGGTATTTTCTCAAATACAATATACTTTGCAAAGCCTTCTTGATATTCTCGAGAAAAGAGAAGAAATAATTTATGACAAAGAACAAAATTTCTTGGATGAAATTCCAACTTGAATACCTGATCTTTCCATATTGTCCTTTCATGTTTCTGATGGTCAGGTTCATCCTCTAATGGAGTCCTTGGATCTGATCTCAAAACTAATTTAGAGTCGCCAAGTGAATGATCTCAGCCTTGCAATGTCTGATCGTTGTCCACCATCAACAATTAGATTTGAATTTGATTAGATTTTACTGAGGCAGAACCCTTTATTTCAAATTTAACCAGGGGAGACAAAACAACAAGCTGAATACTTGGTTAAAGCTGCAAATACTGACACTAACAGACCCCACTATGAATTGAGCCAATAACCTCATGTTTCTTAGATAAACACTCAACCAGTGTGCCACAGAACCTCTCCTCGCAACACACCTCGAGCTCTTAAAGACGTGGGTTCCTGGCGGACGTGTCTAACATGCAGACCACAATACAAACCAATCCATGTGACAGTCACAACTGGACTACTCTAATCTTTAGAGGCAATTACTACTAGGGATTACATCACTTCTTTCTGATTCAGTGGTCTCTATTCCTTGAAATTTTAGTCTTATTCTCGTTTTTATTACTTATTTTAGCGAAAAAAATATATCCGTGAACCTCTTTTTCTTTTTCTTTTAAATGCTATGAAACTAACTCTAGAATTCAATTTCCTAACTATATATACTTCCAAAAGGTCCTTGGAAGCCACAATTACTTGGAAATATCTTAATGTACTTTCAAGACTAAGTCTCTCAATTGAAATTCTTGATTTATAGCTTGAGTATTAAGATATGCATACTAACATACGTTTCTCTTTTGACTTTTTATATGTTATATTTTCAATTCCCCTCTTAAGGTTACTTCAATGTTGCCTTAACACTATACATAGGAATATTTACTTTTCTAGGTAAGAACCCCTTTAACTCCTTGTAATATTCCAAATTTTTCCTTCAATAAATTGGAATATTAGATTTTTCTAATTTCACTTAGGAGTTGAATAATTGGGTGAGAAGGCCCATTCATAATAAAAACATGGATAAAATCCGTCTAGTATGAAAGGGGATAAGATTTGGAACTAGATTTCACACCCTCGTGTGTGAAAGGAGACATTTTCAAAGAGGTTTGGTCAAGTTTGACCAAGTCAAATAGTGCAGAGGTATGAGGTGGAAAGCATCTTATGGAACAACACACAGAAAGAGGAGGGAAGTTTCCTTGATGGAGGAAACCCTAAAGAGTGGGACCCATGGAGAGGGAGCTCTCATGTGTTTAAAAGGAGGGCAAGGCAGCCATTGTTACATATGCATATGATTATTGATTTTGTGTCTACTTAGACTATTTGTAGTCCCGGCTGTTCAGCTAAGTTGCAGTGCTGCTTAGCACAAGGATTTCCCGTTTAGGAATCCTTCTCCTCTCTTGAGAAGCCTCTTGAAGGATTTGTACAGATTTTCCTCAAATCTAGGCTTAAGGCCAAGCATCCTCCTCTAAGACAGTGTTATTCCTAAAGCAGGATAATTCTATGTTGCAGGGTGTTGCAGTGAGGGATCACAACACCTCTTCCATCACTTGTTTTTTAGAGGAAGACTCTCTCTTTCCTTTGGGAGATCATTTTGGAAGCCATTGGAGCTTATTGTAGATCTTGGCATTGGGCCAACTCATTCTTTTTCCCCTACAGTGAAGTTTGCTTCAGTAACTGCATTATTTCGATAGAGCATTTGCTGTGGGGCTTTGCATTATAGATTGGAGAGTGAGATATTCAATGATAGGGTCAGCCTTTCACCTGAAGGATCCATTGGATGATATTTAGCCATCAGTTGCATCATCTTCATCTATCTTCATCTAGTTCCATTTTCTCAGTTGCAGCTGCTACACTGCTACTCCGACATTTTCTCCATTTTGTATATTTTAGCCAATCCTTCGGAGGATTGATGTATTATTTCTTTCAAGGGTTAGAGCCTTTCTCCCCCACTTTATTTGAGCCATACATTGTCATATCCATGTATTGATATCATTTTTCAACAGTTCTCTATAATATACTATGGTGTCATAGCCAAGGGTTTCACATATGAAGCATTGTTCTTTCATTTCCTTGTACATGTATTGTTGAGGCTTGCATTACCTTTCTTGAGTGGATGTTTCCTCAAGAACTTTTACTTTCTTCACTTCTATAACATTATATTTTGGCTATCTATATCTTCTTGTCTCACACCTTGTACAAATAAATGTTGTCATTCCATGGTATGTTCATGCATTGTTGCAGCCCCTCTCATGGGGCTCTTTTTGAGGACATCTAAGTGTGGGAGATCTGTTTAACCCACTTAGAAGGATTCCTTTGGAGCCATCTCTTGGATTTATGACTTAGATACATTTATCTAAGGGATCCAGGTCCTGGTTTCAATTCCTGTAGCAGCCATTACTGGAAAATGCGTTTTCTAGTCATGCCTTGCTAGTTGTTCTAGATTTGGAATATTTCAGTGGTATCAGAGCATGATCTCTGGCTTAGCTTGTGAGTCTCAGCCATAGAATATAAATATGATGAAGAAGATGAGTTTACTCTCATCAATTTTTAGATCCAAAGAGAACCTCTCGAAGGAGGTCAAGGAGATGGAAGGAGGAGAAGTGGAAGAACCACGCACTTCCTATTCTCACAGAAAATAAGGCATGAAGCATGAAGAACAGTTGGAAGTAAAAATTATGAGTGAGTATCTAGTTGAATACTGAGCTAAGCCTAAAGCCTTCAAGGAGACTCTGGATTTACCAAAATTTATTCAACAGAGAGAAGAAAGAAGACCCCACAGCTATAGGATGATGAGAGGCAATGGATTTCTATTGTCCACATTTGATGGATCACTCACATGTGCAGCATAGGTTTGGGTGAAGAAGCTAGAGGCTTTCTTCCTGCTACATCATGTAGTAGAAAGAGAGGCTGTAGAATTTGCAGCGCTGCACCTTGAAGGTGAAGCAACTACTTGGTGGTTCAGTCATTCAAGCCATACAAGGGTTTCAACTCTTGCTGAGTTTTCTCAAAGGATGATCAGGAGATTTGGTAAAAGGAGGGAGGATCCCTCACCGCCAATTGATGAGGCATGTACCAATGCCGTTGAGACCATGGAGGAGTAGCCTTCATCTTCAACAGTTTTGGAGGCCAACACTTATGAGGAGGGAACTCCTGCAGCCCTGCAACGAGCTTACACAATTCACCAAGGTATGATTAAAAATCCATCTCTTGTCATTTCAGCAAACACTTTGGATGGGTCCACATCAGTTCGTACTATTGACTTAGAGCAGTAGAACTGCACTGCGTTGTACAAGAACAATGATGAAGAAAGGAGGAATCATTCCTCATGTCAGCATTCACATGGCATCTTCATTCATGAAGCAATGGAGGAAGAAGAGATAGATGGTAGACATCTTGAAGTGAGAAACACTTTCTCCTTTCGAGATGACACTCTCTCAATGAGCATGCCACAGCTCAAAGAGAGACCTCTACTTGTAGCATATCCAAGGCCTCTTTGGTTTTGGAAGGCCATGCATGAGGAGGAGATCTCCTGGAGAGATTTCAGTAGAGGTTCACCCCCACACATCATGGAGTGCAAGATTCTTCAACAGTTTGAGGAGGTTCTTCCCTTCTCACAGGAGTAGATATAAGATGGAGAACATCTTCGAATGGATAACATCTCTCATGACTGTATTGGACATCCCTTGATCCATGCACATCATGATGGGAGGTTTTTTCCTACCATCTATTTGATTCCTTATAGGGTCAAATTGATCCTCAGGAAGATTTCATTTCAAGATCCCATGAAATGCAGGAATCTGATTTGAGATGATGGTAGCCCTCATGAGAGGAGTACCAAGATGAAGGGTGGAAGAATACATCCACAATTGGTTTAGTGGATGTGGTTGATGAGAAAGGAGTTGGGAGGCTAGTTGAAAATTTATGACACCAGGCAGCAGGAGGCTTGGCAGCGCTGGTTACTCTTGAAAGAGTTTGGTCATCACTTGGCATATACTCTTCCTAAGAGTAGGAGGATGGAGAAGAGATGGCAGGATGCTTGCATCATTGGGAAGCATGGACTATAGATGCATGTTGTTGATGTGGCACACATATCATTCATTATGTCTTCATCACTTGATTTGTATGATGGGAGCATAAGGGGGCAACAAGCACTTTGGTTGCTTGAGCTATACTTGAGAGAGCAAGAGCATATTTTCTCTCACACTTGGCATGATGTTGCAGGAGGAGGAGATGGCATTATCTCCTTGGCTTTTGATGATAGAGAGGTACTTCCACCTTGGGAGGAACTTCTTATGTATTGCAGCAACATTACTAGAGGAGTCTTTGACAAGGAGCATGTCAAAGAACAGAGCTTTGTATTGACAGGAGCTTATTTGCATGAGCTCACAACGCTGTCACTTTCGAGCAGGAACTTATGGATGGTGTGTCTCTAGGATAACTTCACATTGTATTCACTTGGTGAACAAGGAGGAGGTGATGATGATACAATAGTGGATAGAGACATCTATCACTATGGCATATTCTTCCTGACTTGGATTTCCAAGCATGAGGAAGAGGATATTTTTGTAGCACATGGTACATTCTTCTTCATAGCATGCCAAAACACTATGGAGGACTCATTCATGGATCCATGTACCATCTTACTTCCGGCATATGGTAAGAAGTTTGTTTATACATTCATTGATTTGCATATTCTTACCATTACTATGTCATTGCTTCACAAGAGGGCAAGCTTGTCACATTGCTCCATGATCATTGTTGGGCCAATCTATATGATGGAGGCAACCATATTTTATGTGTCCTTGGGAAATTTTTTTATCATCACATGTATGTTCAGTTGTTGCACCCAAACATTCATCATATAATGACATACATGGCTAACTATGTAACAAGAAACATTTTGCCTTGTACTTTTCTAAAGCAACAGTTTGGGAAACTGTGTTGTCACTATAGGGAAAGTTGTTGGTACCTTCTTGCACCACATGAAACCTTCAGTATTTTCCTCATTTTGTTGCTGGTCATGATTTCCCTTGTTGATATGGATCTAATTTGTTTTGGAAGCATGATTGGGAGACTGACACATGAGTTGGATGTGTCCTTGAGGGGAGAAAATTCCCACATTTTCTGCACTACATGTTCTAATGGGAGCATGGGAGGAGATATGGCCACCATAGCCACACAATTGTTATGTTTTGAGGTGGACCATGGACTTGATAGTCATCCATTGTATAACCATGGGCAAGTGCTTGATCATGTATTGTTGATACATTCAACCATTTACTATTCATTAGTAGATGTGATGAATTTTGCATATTACTTGCCATGCTATTTTCTGAAGTTGCAGTGGATGAGACTGCGCTGTGTCCTCTTGAGATATTGTTTGTATCATGCATCATCATGTCAAAATTTCAGAAAAATTCTCGTTGGGATACTCTATGATGACCATGTCCTATTCATCATGGATGGATTGTCTTAGGCCAGCTTGTTCTTCAATTTTGGAGGAGAACTCTTTGGAGGATTGTTCTTCACTTTGCCATTTGAGGGCAATACCTTTTTAGCCTAGGATCAGAACATACTCTACACTTATCATGAGTGGAGAGAAGGATAGCATGGGGTAGGATATGATGCTTACCATATTTAGATTTTCAGCCCACCTTCATTTCTGGAGCTTGAGGTGGAAGGAGATTGCCATGAGTTGCCATGCTGGGAGGTGACTCATTTTATCTGGATGATTTCTTGGGGATGGAGAATCCATTTGGGGAAGATGTTTTCCAAAAAAATTTTAGTCTCCATGCCTTCGGGGCAACTTCTCAGTTCTATCCTTGCAGTTGCTTGAGGACAAGCAACATTTGGGAGGGGAGGACTGTAATATTCCAAATTTTTCCTTCAATAAATTGGAATATTAGATTTTGCTAATTTCACTTAGGAGTTAAATAATTGGGTGAGAAGGCCCATTCATAACAAAAAAATCGACAAAATCCCTCTAGTATGAAATGGGATCGGCCTTGGAACTAGATTTCACACCCTCATGTGTGGAAGGAGACATTTGCAAAGAGGTTTGGTCAAGTTTGACCAAGTCAAACATCGCAGAGGTATGAGGTGGAAAGCATCTTATGGGACAGCGCGGAGAAAGAGGAGGGAAGTTTCCTTGATGGAGGAAACCCTAAAGAGTGGGACCCATGGAGAGGGAGCTCTCATGTGTTTAAAAGGAGGGAAAGGCAACCATTGTTACATATGCATATGATTATTGATTTTGTGTCTCATTCGACTATTTGCAGTCCCGGCTGTTCAGCTGAGTTGCAGTGCCGCTTAGCACAAGGATTTCCTATTCTGGAATCCTTCTCCTTTCTTGAGAAGCCTCTTGAAGGATTTGTACAGATTTTCCTCACATATATGCTTAAGGCCAAGCATCCTCCTCCAGGACAACGTTATTCCTGAAGCAGGATAATTTTGTGTTGCAGGGTGTTGCAGTGAGGGATCGCAACACCTCTTCCATCACTTTTTTTTCAGAGGAAGACTCTCTCTTTCCTTTGGGAGATAAGTTTGGAAGCCATTGGAGCTTATTGTAGATCTTGGCATTGGGCCAACTCATTCTCTTGCCCCTACAATGTAGTTTACTTTAGTGATTGCGTTATTTCCATAAAGCATTTGTTGTGGGGTTTTGCATTGTTGATTGGAGGGTGAGATATTTAGTGATAGGATTAGCCTTTCACCTGAAGGATCCATTGGATGAGATTCAGCCATAATTTTTAGCATCTTCATCTATCTTCATCCAGTTCCATTTTCTGAGTTGCAGCTGCTACACTGCTACTCCGACATTTTTGCCATTTTGTATATTTCAGCCAATCCTTCAGAGGATTGATGTATTATTTCTTTCAGGGGTTAGAGCCTTGCTCCCCCACTTTATTTGAGCCATACATTGTCATATCCATGTATTGATATCATTTTGCAATAGTTATCTATAATAGACTGCGCTGTCATAGCCCAGGGTTTCACATATGAAGTGGTGTTCTTTCATTTCCTTGTACATGTATTGTTGAGGCTTGCATTTCCTTTCTTAAGTGGATGTTTCCTCAAGAACTTGTACTTTCTTCACTGCTATAACATTATATGTTGGCTATCTATATCTTCTTGTTTCACATCTTGTACAAATAAACGCTGTCATTCCATGGTATGTTCATGCATTGTTGCATCCCCTCTCATCGGGCACCTTTTTTAGGACATCTAAGTGTGGGATATCTATTTAACCCACTTAGAAGTATTACTTTGGAGCCATATCTTGGATTTAGGACTTAGATACATTGATCTAAGGGATCCAGGTCCTGGTTTCAATTCTTGTAGCAGCCATTACTGGAAAATGCATTTTCCAGACATGCCTTGCTAGCTGTTCTAGATTTGGAATATTACACTCCTCTCTTCTTCCATGGGTGTTTATTGATATGGAGATTGAGATCAACTAGAGATTGCCAGGGCTACTTTATTACAATTATTTCAATAAATTTTAGCATAGTATATTTCAAGTTATGTCGCTAGCTTAATAATTTAGTCGTAGTAATTGATATTATGAAAGTTTAACAATTTGTATTAATTAACTCTAGAATAGGCTCACGAAATATATTTTAGGAGTGGTTCATATTTAAAATATGTTGTATTCCTTTTGTATATCTAGGGTTCCTAACCCATAATATTTTCATGGTTAATATCTCTTGTATCAAACAAGTAATTTGAGTAAGCTATTTTGATATGTGTCATAGTCTCTATAACATATTTTCCTTTTGTGCTTATTTTTCATGATTCTTTAGACATAAGTATGTAGGATTATTCTTTTTACTTGATTCAATACCTCTTTGTCTTAACAATAGATACTTCCTTTATCCTTATTGTCTTATTTTTTCCTTAATAAATTCCCTCTTTAAAATACTAGGTCAAAGTCAATACTCGTAATTCTTCTAAGCAGGCTTGGCGTAGAAGGGTAGTTGAAGGATACATGTACCCATAGGTTCCACAACCACTCCTTTAGAGTGTTTTACATGCCAAATAAATATTCCATGCATTATGAAATTAATATAATGGTTACCCCTTTATACTAGTTTACAAGCTTGCTAAACCTATTTACATCTTTCTATATGATTAATATGGTAGCTTGTAATTAAATCATCTATAGTGTTATTTCTTACTATTCATGATATTGAAACAAAACATCAACAATTGTAAAAAAAGAAAATATACATTTCTCATGATTACTTTATATATATATATATATATATATATATATATATATATATATATATTATTGTATGTCTAGCTATTTATTTCCTTTCTCTACTCAATAAGTATAGTTTTCTTTGTGTTGGAAAATGTAACTAGGTTCATGTTGATTTTATAGTATTGGGATGTGTTCCACGTCTCAAATTTTGAAGAGAGGTTTGGAAAAAGTATTCGAGAGAACCTAGCAGAGAACCCATAAATCGTTTGTGGAAATTCCACTCAGATTTTTATTTATTAAAATAATTAATTATTTTAATGTAATCCCTAAGTCTAAACTTAGGGAAATTAAATAATTAAAGGGTATTAATAAAGCATAGTATGAATCTTCTAGAAAACAAAGATAAATTCATATTTTAATATGAGCCTTTGATTAAGGATATAATCTGGTTCGTTGACTCATCAGTGAGACGACTATGAGAGAAGGCTTGTGGGTCATTTGGAAAGCAAGCCAGGCACATTCTCAATACCCAAAGGAAATTGATTATGAAGTAAGAGAATTCGATTTCAGTGGATGAGTCTGTATAGGCGGGATTGCATAGACAAAAGGAGGAGGGATAAGTCAGCAGAGACGGAGAAGAAGGAATACAAAAGAGGAAGGGAAGGCAATGCTAAGCAGAAACACTAGCCTTCCACATAGACTTACCTAGTCTAGGCAATGATTGCGCAGAGAGGCTACGCAAATTAACGCAGAGGGTGCAGGAGGTCATCTCGCGTGTCAGGAATTCTTTCGGACTGTCTGGAAAATTCATATCAGGTGCATGTTATTGATTTTTCTCGTCATGAATTCTGTAAATTATCTTTTCACTGATGAAGATTAATACAAACCATCATTTTCTGCACTAGTTTTCCCAAATTGGGTTTTTCCGGGGACAATTGTCCAAAAATAATTGTGTTTATGTTGTTGTTTCTATTTTTCTATATGTGTTTTAATTTGTTCTTCTGCTTTTGATTGGATTCAATATTGTAGCTGTGTTTACTTCAAAATTGACTGAAGCATCTGTAAATAAATTATCATAATAAGTAGGAGAAATAAACCAACTACCACAGTAACAATTTTCAAAGTCAAAATTTCACATGGTATCAAAGCTAAAATCAAAAGATAGAAAGGGAGGTTTTGCAATGGAGCAAATATCTGATGTTAATATAGTTCAGAAGGGCCCACACAGTCCTCCAGAGAACATAGAGAAATAGAGGGAGCATGAAATATCTGTTGTGGCATCCAGACTAGATGAGGATTTCGTTTCTATGTCAAGCACGACCTCTGGAGGAAATTGGTATATTGAAAATAGATCATCTTCTCATATGAGGGGAGTTCGAGAATGTTTTTCGAGCTACCGAGAAGGGCAGATGAATTTCTAGATCACAATGAGAAACAAACCCAAGTGTATCCTCGTTGGAAGAGGTACCATAATATTTAAGACAAAAGCTGTTAACAAGATTCAGGCTACAAACGTTTTGCATGTACCAAGTATGGGGATGACCTTACCCTCGGTGTCTCAACTCCATAACAAGGGTTATGAGGTATACTTTATTGGAAATAAAGTTTATGTCAAACACCCTAGCTAGAAAAAGAAGGCACAAATTGGAGTGAGGAGCCATAAATTATGTAAGCTCCAGCTTGAGTCCCCAATGGAACTAATTAGCAGTACGTACGAAAGAGATATAAATGAATTATGGCATATGAGGATGGGACATTTACATCATCGAGCCTTGAATATTCTCAAGAATACTGCCATGGGAACTCTAGAACTCAGCACAAAGAAAGATGAGGTCTACAGGGTGTATGTACTAGGGAAGTATGCCAAGGAAACATTTACAAGAAGCAGCAGTAGGTCGAAGAATGTATTGGAGTTGATATACGCAGACATCTACGGTCCAATGTCCATGACTTGTCTCAGTGGTGCAAATTATTTTTCTACCTTTATTGATGACCATTCCAGGAAAACTTAGATCTACTTTCTCAAAACCAAAGATTAAGTCTTTGAGTGTTTCAAAGAATTCAAGGCACTGGTAGAAAATTTAACCGAAAAGAAGATCAAGAAGCCACGATCAGATAATGGTGGAGAGTATATTGATAAATACTTCACCATTTTCTGTGCAAAGGAAGGAGCCAAGAGAGAATGGAAAGCTCCATACAATCCAGAGCAGAATGTTGTTGCAGAAAGGAAGAATAAGACCATTTTAGAAGTTACAAGGATGATTCTATATGAACAAGACATGCCCAAATTTTGTGGGCATAAGCTTGCAATACAGTTGTGTATGTGCAAAATAGGGAGCCCCATAGAAAATTGGGGAAGGTGACCCCTAAGAGTGTGTTCAGAGGAAGCAAGCCTGAGGTGAGCCATATCAGGTTATTTGGTTGTATGGTGTGCTACCATGTACCAGATGAGAAGAGGAAGAAGTTGGATGAGACTGCGGAGAAATGTTATCTTTTGGGCTATAGTGAAAATGTGAAGGCATATCATATATATATTTCGAAAAACATGAAGATTGTAGTAAGGTAGGACGTAAAATTCATGGAGGAGAGAGCCTTCAGAAGTTCCCGGGAAATGGATACAGATACGTAAGTTGAGGAAGATCCATTACTTGATCCTCAACAGCCTAAAGAGGATGGCTCGAGTGCCTCTCCATGGCACAAGTATTCTGATGAACGTTCTTTCAAAGAAGAGAAAGAAAGAGAGCAGGAAAATCCACCCGCTACCAATGGGAGAATGAGCAAGGAGCCCCAAAAAATTCGTAAGGATGTAGAATAGTTTTTTGGAGTCCCTATATGGGAAGAGGGTACCCAAGAAACGTGTGGGGTACCAAGCACTGGTAGCATAGGTCGAAGAACCTTCCAGCTTTCGGGAGGCATCTCAACATCAGGTGTGGGTAGATGCCATGGTGGAGGAGTATATCTCCATCATGATGAATGATGCATGGGAATTAGTCCCTAGACCTCATAATAGATCGGTTGTAGGATCAAGGTGGATCTACAAGATCAAGTATGTTGCAGATGGGAGCATAGAGAAATTCAAAGACAAGTTTGTGGCTAAGGGGTATGGATAGATATAAGGGATCGATTATGAAGAAACCTTCACCCCTGTAGCTTGGTACACTTCAATCAGACTCATTTTTGGCAAGCGAGAAAGCCATGTATAGTTTAAAACAAGCCCCCAAAGCATGGTATGGGTGAATTGATAGTTACTTGCAGAAGATGGGATTTGTCAAGAGTGACACAGATCCCAACCTCTACTATTTGAGAGTATGGGATGAGACGCTAATCTTGGTATTATATGTAGATGATTTGTTCCTTACTAGATCATCTAATCTCATCAAATATTGCAAGGAGAATCTAGCTACCGAATTCGACATCAAGGATCTCGGGCAGATGCACTATTTTATTGGGGCAAATGCACTATTTTATTGGTTTGGAGGTTTGGCAGAAGAAGGGAGAAATATTCCTTGGGCAAGGAAGATACACTACAAAGATCTTGAATAGGTTTTAGATGGAAGACTGTAGACCCATGACTACGCCAATTATTACAAACTGGAAGAAGATAGACACGTCAGAGGATGATGAGGCGGACCCTACCTTTTATAGGCAACTTATTGGATCATTGATGTACCTGGTCAACGCTAGACTAGAAATATGTTATGTAATGAAATATGTTATGCGTTGAGACTCTATTCTTTAAAATTTCTCTTCTAGTCATATTTCTTCATTCTCTTCAAATTCTCCTACCAAGACTTTTCCAAATATCTTGAGGATTTAAAGCTTCAATTGCCCAAAAATTTGGCTTCTGATCCTTTTAATTGAATTAAACTCTCCATGCTATACATCATGGCCACCTTACCCTCCACACATGTAATGCCTTTATTTGCATGCTTTCGTGATTATTGCATGGGAGTATACCTGCATCACATTAAAAACTTTTGATGATTGTTGACACCTACCGAGGGTGTTGTGCCACGTCCCTTGGCTTATTGGTTTTGTGGGGTGGTGTGGAACTCATCCCCCCCCCTCCCCCCCCCCCCTCCCCCACACTGTATTCATCAGCCCATCTAGGGAGGGAATTTGATCATATTAAACTTGAATATTTATTTTATATTTTATATTTTATAGATAACACTAAACTATCATACAACACTTATTTAAAAAACATTTTACTATATGTTTTTGATAAAATGAGTTTATTAATCAATAGGTCTTCCTATTTTGAAATAGGTCTTCCATAATTTCAATTTAATCATCAATAATTATTAGGTGGATGGTGGAGATTTAACCTCCATGGAATATTCCATAATATTCTTAGTAATATTTACAAATAAAGAGTTAATATTTATTTCCAAGTTAGTTATATTATCTTAATTAATTCATTTAAAATTAACTAATTAAATAAAATTTCATAACAATATCTATGATATTGGTCATGTGATATTGATAATCTATGGTATAATAACAAAGGCTATTTACAAGTTAGGAATCTCCATGACAATGGTAAGGAATTTCCATGGTAAATTGGAGGTGAATCTCGATGATTAAGAATATATTACTGTATTAAAAAATGTATATATGCTTAATTCGTATATTAATTATTTTATAATTAATAATAATAATAATTTGAAATAAATTTATAATTTACTTAATTTCTATGATTTTTTTTTTTAATTCTAAAAACATGAGATGTATCATGTTAGAAGTGTTTTGATGTTTATCATAGGTTGATACCTATAGATATTTACTAATCATATAACTTGTATAGCAAGGCTAGATTTCTTAATTGAATTTATTTTGGATAATTTAAGGGAATGATTGAAATCCTCCTTGCTAAAGTCAACTCTCACAAAAATCATCTCTAAAATGACATGAATTTGTTTTCAATGAAAAATGTGGTGTGCAGAGTGAGTTGAGGTCAACCGGGGAAATCATTGCGCACTCGGGATTTGACTAATTGGACATAAAAATAGTCCCATCCATACTTGAAAGTTAGGGTTCTCATTCTATTCATCCACAACTAATAACAAAAGTGTTCTTATAGGGTCATTTACAGGGGAAAATATTGAGCACCATGCAATAAGTTAATCATTGACTTATTGTCTTTCCATTTTTTCCATTAGATGAGAATAAAATGATATTCAATTGAAACTATGAAAATGCAGTAACTCAATCATTGACTTACTAAATGGTTCTTATTATTTTATATTTAGAATTTTAAGAAGCCCATGTCATATAGTAAGTTGTACGAGTGGCTCAACCTATTAAGAAATTGGTACTCACAAAGGCCTAATAATTGTTGCATCTATAGTTGACAACTGCAATCTCAATAGTCTTTATGAATTTGACGTCATCATGAATGATAATTGCACCAAGAGGCACTCTCAAGCCTAATATTGAAAAAATGTAATGTATTATTGTATTATGTAAACCTTTTTTTTTGTCAAGTTGTTTGTGATCCTCCAGGATTAACCTCTAGCTTGAGTAGCCATGACCCAGGGGAATATAATCTGTCAAAGTCATCGAGGGATTAGAGCCATGAACCAAGGGCATCTAATTTGTAAAATTCACCCAGGGATCGCTCCTAGCTTGGGCCACAACAGCCCTAAGTTGACTCAATTTTTTAGCATGCCCCCTCCTCCTAGCACAAGGCACAACCACCCCCATGAGGTTTGATCCTGGGTCACCTTGCTAACGAGGCACATCCTCAACTAGTTGTGCTAGTGACACTTACCATATTATGTAAACATTTTGAATCAATAAAATTAAATAAAAATGAAAATAAATTTTAAAATAATAATAATAATAATAATAATAATTATTATTATTATTAATATTATTAAAATAAAATAATAATTATTTTTATGAAATATAAATGATTTAAAACTATGATATATATATATATATATATATATATATATATATATATTCCATCTTAACTTGATCTATTTACCTCAAATCTCTATGCGTGCAAATTTGTCCTCTGGTTTTGAAAAATATAGACTATGAATAGGGCGACAAAATACGGACATGGTGAGGGTTGGTCCAGAGACATGGGGGTAGCTTTGTCATGGTTTAGGTAGTAGTTAAATATATATAGGAACATGGGACTATAAATAACTTTCGTATTTATAGGTATACATCAAAATTTTAGATATTGGTTTTCATTTACAAGGAGAATGTGCATGTAGGAAAATGATATACAGGATTCAGAATAGAAAGGAGGGACATTCGCATGTCAATGGAATGATATAGAAAAAAAAGGAACTTGGAAGGAGATAAGAGAAAAATAATAAAACATCTTCATTGAAACCATAGACTAATTTTAGCTGTGAATTTTACACATGTTGTATAGAACATGTTTAAGGGACTCAGAGGTGAGAGGTCAACAAGAAACGAATAAAGGATTGGAATAGAGAGATGGTGTGAACAAGGAGACAAAGCTAAGATGGTATCTTCACCATAGGAATCCTAAGCAGAGTTATTCTCAAGTGTTGATGGGAACATATTACATAATAGAGAAGAAGCTATAGAGTTTCTTCCTGACATTATTTTACAGGTATTCGTAGGACGATGAGAAGAAGAGGAATAGTTTTTATGGTTTAACTATCATTATACTGTGTTTACAATTTTTTTTTCTTATGATTGTTAGGAGGAAATAGAACTGAGAATCCACAATTACATTAAAATTGTTTGTTGTAGGGATAGGGACCTTGAGAGCTGAACTAGCCAGAGCTATTGAAGGAGTTTTTTTTTAAATTTTTCTTCGTTGTCGAGGATCCACGCTCATTATGGTATGTAAAACTTTGTGAATAAATGGTAGTAGGTAAGTATGAGTAGTTATGGAGTGATTTACACCCTCTTTTAATATCCTCGAGAGGGGGGACCATATAATATATGTCGTTGTTACTGGGGTGCGGGGCATGAGACATAACATGGAAGATGTTCCCATTGCATTTGAATCTGAGGGTGGACTATGGTCGGGGGGTATGACGTGGTTGGGGAAGGCAGATGAATGCTAAAGAGGTAATATAGTAAATCCATTGGCCTAGGGGACCGCATGACTAAGAGAAAGTGTAGATAGATAGATGACGAACATGCTAGGGTTTCCTCCCAAATTTCTAAACAAGTTGGAGGCACTCACTATGCACGCAGAGCGGGAGGCTCTTTCGAGAAAAAAAAGCCATAAAATATTCTTTTGTCGCCCCTTCCTCGGATCATTGATGAGCCTTCGAGCTCGAGGATATGTTGGATGTATAGTAATTCCAACCAACTGTGTTGACAACATTTAATGTAGGAATGGTCTCAGACTCTCTCAAGTGTTCTTAGCTTATTGAAGAAGCTATCGCCACTAAAATTCAAGATAATCCAGAAGCTTCTTAGCTGTGTATAAATTTATGTTTCTTGTAATGAAAATATAAAGTTATTTTGTTCTGTTTCATTCTCTGTTATGGTATCATAGATCCTCTTTGGAGTCTTCTAATTATTTCATCGTATCAAAGATGATGGTTTGGGCTTGGTGTTTGCAGAGGTGAGTGCCTGTAGTAGTGTTTGTGTTGTGAGGAGTTGTGTGCTCATGTGGTGAGGAGTTTTATGCTCGGTGGTTTGAAGAGCCAAGGGTTTAGGCTGGGTTTGCTGTAGAGAAGAGTACACTGCAGAAAAGAGGAGTAGAGTTATTGGTACAAGAGCATTGAGAATCTTGTGCGTTGGAGTGTTGTTGATCGTGGAAGACAAGTGCGTGTGAATGATGTGAGCGTGAGCTCTTGATGCTGTGGGAAAGATGTTACACCAATTTTTGGTCATCTAAGCTATTATCGTTAGATGGACCAAAGTACACCATGTAAGACCAATTTTACCCTAAGTAAAATTGCTTTCACTATGTAAAATAACTTAATAAAACACATTTATTAGGTTGTTTATGGTCTAAACAGGAAACCCCAAGAGGAAATATTAAAAAAATCTATATTTGTTTGGTTTTCCTTATGGAATAATTAATTAAAAAGTAATTTAATTATTATTCTTGGTCATATTTAACACAAAACAAGGAAATTAATTAGATAAATCCTTATTTATCTTATTATTTTCTAGGAATAGTTATTTAAACCTTATTTAAATAATATTCCTTGTTAAATTTTACTAAATCATTTATAAAGAATTGAATAAATCATTATTTATTTAATTATCATTCAACCATTTCCTTAAAATGATAAATAAATCATTTATTTATTTATTATTTACAAATAAAGGGCTTTGACCTAAGTCAAATTCCTTTCCCCTCCAACAAATATAATAAAATATTCCATAAAAGGTTGATCTAGATTTGGTTAATATTATTTTAATCATGCACCAAGATCTAAAATGACCTAATATTTTGTTATAAATAGAAGGGTTTTTCCTACCATTCATCTGGGTTTTCTACACCAACAAGAGAGAGAAATTCTAGATCTGAAGTGCTGAGAACTTCCAAGAACCCATCCCATTGAGGAGAATTGGAAACACCTTTCTTTTTTTCCTCCCAGGTGCGATTAATATAAAATTCTTCAAAAAATATTGTTCTTGTCTTGCCTATTGGATACATGGAGCAAAACCTTATTTTTACTGCTTAATGTCCTTTTATGCATAGACATGGATTTTTGTAGCATTTGTCTTGATCAACTAGCTGCAGATCTGAAGATATTAGCAGCCATATTTTAATGTTAGGGTTGTTTGTTATGCACAGCTAAAAGGGTTTTTATTCGTACACTTACACTAAGGATTCATCCTAACAAAAGCGGTATTTGTTGATTAAGCCGTTTGTGAAAGAGGTTCTGTTAGCCACCTATAATATTTTGTTATACCAAAAGGTGGCTAAGATATTTTTTGAGCCTCCAAGGAACAAATTTTATCACTAAAAATTGTTGGTTCTTGAAAACTCCTTGTAGGCCTCATGCCTCTGTCCAAAATCCTCATTTGCTGTCCCATTTTATACTCAGGAATTTTTGCTGATTCCAACTGAAAGACTGCTGAAAGATCGTCATTTCTCCTCTTCTCAAACCTTTCATCTGCTCCCCTTTTTCTCCATCAAAACTACCTTGTTTTCATAAGTCCCCTTCTTTCCATTTATGAAAATTTCCCCTTTCATAGTTAAAAACTCACTTTTTAACTATTTCGGAACCCCCAAATCCATTAAAATCCTTGAAAATTTCTCATAAAAAATAAAAGTTTTATTGCTATGGACCTAAGCCCCTTGGGCTAAGTCCTAAACCACTTCCCCCCACATGGGATTGTGTTAAACCAACGCCAAGAAGTTTAGAAGCCTAATCACATATCAAATATCCACGGGTGCATAACTTTGAACCATTACAAAGCTCAGTTTCCTTTGATTGCGATTAGCCTTTCAAATAAAACCCCCAGATCATATTGTTCCTCATATAACCATAAGAACTTTGAAATCGGGCGCTAAACCATTGAAAAATCCCCCTCAGATCAATATTTTCCTTTGTAAACCAAAAACCCACTTTCGAGTTTTAAGTTAAAAACTTAAAACCACGTGATAAATATAAATGGGTTGATTGAAAAGAGCCGATCGCGCAATCGCAATCGGAAACAACACAAATGGGTTGATCGGAAAGACCAGGCTCTATGGCCCGATTGCGATTGGCCCCTGTCTTTATACTCCCGGGCATATTACATTCCGTGAAAACCACCGACCCCACAATCGGGCGCCTTTTCCTTTATTTATATATTTTCCGCCCAATCCATTATAACTTATGTTTATTGCAAAAACTTTTGTTTTCATATGTTTAAAGGTTTTTTCGCCGGTGCGTAGGTCAAATCAGTCCTGACCGTTGATCTAGTTCTTCGATCCAACGGTCCGCGCACAATCGCATCGCAAATTTTCCTTATTGCGCAATCGCATGCCCATCTTTGCGACCTCCGATTGCCGACCCCCGATTAAATCCTGACCGTCGATCTTGTTCTCAGATCAACGGCCTGCGCTCAATCGAAAGTTTCCTCCGATCGCAATCGCAAGCCTTCCTGTCTCACTCTCGATTGCGATCCGTCGATTTCATCACAGCCGTCCATCTGTTTCGCAATCCAACGGCCATTGCACACCCTTGCGATCCCTTCGATTACATCCTATATGTTCATTTCCCGCTGATCCAACGGTCATCGCTTGATCGCACTGGTCGCCCGAATGCTAATCGCAAGCCCTTTCCACAGTCCTCCGATTAAATCTGAGTCGTCCATCCTCCCGAGGATCCAATGGTCCTTATTCCCTCCGATCACAAGTCTTGCCCCGTTTCAAAAACCCTCCGATTCACCTTCCGCCGTCGATCTGATCGGCAGATCAACGGACAGCGCTCAATCGTATCGGAAATTTACATCGCATGCACTTGCCTGCCACCCTCGATTGAGATCCTCTGATTAGATTAGGACCGTCCACGTGTCCGGATCGGACGGTCCAAAACCACCCCGCCTTTTTTCTTCTCCCCGCTCTCATTTTTCTGTTTTTCACCGATCTCCACCGTTAGATATTTTTATCCGACGGCTACGCTCCTCCCCTGCCATCTGAAGCAGTTTAAACCTATTTTTCACAGGATTTCTTAATTGTTTTGTGTTTGATGCAGGTGTTCTAAATGGTTTTCCATTGTATAACGAATAAATGCCAAGGGCTGGGAATGACGATTCTCATGCCCTCGTTTCATTACAGAGAAGCCATTCACGGGGCTCTATTCCATGTTTCGTCAGTACTCTATGAGTATTGATGCCGTAAAGCCCAGTGCGGGTCTGCACATCGACAAGACACTGTTTTAATTCAAACACAGTTAAAGAGTATCAGTTTTGAAGAAAGAGCCCCGCAGATGAATATTGAAGACAGTTTTTATGGGGATTACGGCTAAGACAGTTATCAAAAGCCTAATCCCCAATCTAAAACACAGTTTGAAAGAAAACCTAAAGTGTTTCATCAGGCATATTTCCTCCATCGCCATACTTTGAGGCAAATTGATTCCTCAACCACCGCAGTGCCACCTATTGCCTCAAAATGCTTAGTCAGAGGCTAAATTTATTGAACAGGATCAGATATTATGCCTCAGAACAGCCAAATAAGTTATTTCTGCCCCAAATTTAATGACAGAATATCGGCAGAGTTACTCCCCACAGTACGCAGAGCCTCAAAGTCAAATAAAGCTCCTGCTGAGCTTAATTCATAAATGTAAAACAGTTAATACAGTGTTCCACCTGTGAATTTCTTCATCGAGCCCCTCAAAAGGCCACGAAGTCTTGAATCTGTATTAATTGCTTTGAGAGATCTTTTGTTAGGTCTCACCTCCTCATCCTTCTATAAATACTTCAGTAGAAGATGAGTGAGGGGTTGGATTAGTTGGTTGTTAATGTAATTGCTGAAACATTCTGTGTAACTGAGCTGAAAACTCTTGACTGTAGATAGTGGTTTCATCGGCTCTTGGAGCTTTGCTTGTAGCAGATAGGTTAGGTTGTGAAGAGAGATGGATTAAAACATTGGACCTGAAGATTGTAACCAGTTTGAAGCATCAATACAAGCTGATTTATGGGATCCTGGTCTATGCTGATGGTGATGTTATTCTCACTGTGAACTTGTCATTTTATTTCTGTTTTCAATTCGTTTCAATTTCCACTGTAAAGAACAGTTTGAACAGTGTTAGGACTTACTGTATACCAGTGTTGAGGAGGTAAATCCCCTCTGCGGACAGAGGCGATCCCTACTAGCCCAGCAGGGGTCTAGCAACAAATAAACAATGCTATGACGTAAGCTCCTAATTACGAATGAAAGACTTGGGATAGAAGCCTACCTGGATTCCAACGCTATGATCTGAAGAAGAAGTGTCCCCGTCCTTCAGCCCTGGCAAATCACAATCCTTCCACGATCTCCGCGGATGAACACCTGCACATAGAAGAAACGAACAGATACAAGCATAGGAACCAGCATACGTAACTAAACATCGGTCAGAAAAGATATTACTCGCATTAACATGATGGAAAACGGAGTGGAACCATAATCATATTCATCTATTAAGTAATAAACGAATAGAAGTTACAACCAAGTTCTGACGTCGCAGCTTCCTTCGAACGGGTCTCCGGTCGTCCACGTCTCGCAAAGCTCGCCAAGGAAAGGGAAAACCTCTCCAGAGTCTCGTAACAATGGTCTCCTCGCTTGAATGGGCCTTAAGGGAAAGAAAGGATTCTTTACAACACAAAGGCACTTGGGAATAGGGAGATGCAAAGCTTCAGCACTTCAAGACTATCAGCCCTTCAGCCCCTTCATCAATGGATGAAGGCTATATTTATAGAGGAGAGGAGGAGGTTGGGATCCCTACAATAGTGGAAGGGAGGCCTTATCCTTTGGGAGGTTCCCCATAAGGTGGAAACAAAAGGCCAAAGGAGGAAGGCCGTGGTTATTCAGGCGAAACCACTCCTGATGACTCATCCACGAAGTTGTTGTAATCGAAACTTCGCCTCTTTTTTTAAAAAACTTTCCATAAACAGAGTGGCGCGGGTACAAAACTGGGACAGAGCGCCAATTGGCGCGGGCTCAGTGTTAATTTTCCCCCATTGGCGCGAGTACATAACGGGCTACCAACGCCAATGCAAAAACATGTGTTTTTAGGGGTCTGCTCAAGAAATGATAAACAGAAGAAATGTTGTCCTCATGGAAAGGGATGCAATGAAGGTATCTTCAAGGCTTGAAATTGCTCACAGGTCACATAATGGGTCCTCCATTGTGCGGGACGGGAAATGGTAGGGACGGTGACAAATTACTGTGTAACAGATGCCCCCTAAAGCATGAGGCCCGAGAGAGAGAGAGGGGTGAAATGCTTTACGAGAACATGTTCAACTGAAGGCCCGCCGTCGGAAAACCTGCGCAGAAAGATACAACTGAAATCTCAAGTACATGATGTATATATATGGTATGGACGTAGCCATCTGAAACAGAGTATACGATAATTGTGCGGGACGGGAAATGGTAGGGACGGTGACAAATTACTGTGTAACAGATGCCCCCTAAAGCATGAGGCCCGAGAGAGAGAGGGGTGAAATGCTTTACGAGAACATGTCCAACTGAAGGCCCGCCGTCGGAAAACCTGCACAGAAAGATACAACCGATATCTCAAGTACATGATGTATATATATGGTATGGACGCAGCCATCCGAACAGAGTATGCTATAATCCGGATCTAGGGTATGGGCGCAGCCATCCAACTAAGATCAAACAAATAGACTCAGGTATGGTCGCAGCCATCCAATCAGTGAGTCATGCACATAATGATAATAATCCACAATCGCAGCCTGGATTACAACAGACACAATCCAGGGTCTTGCGCTCTATCTCGACCCAAACAAAGTACAAGTTCAAGCATGCGAATATGTGAGCTGAAGTCGAACATGCAAGAACATCGTCTGATTACCAGCCAATGATGAAAGCTGTTAACAGACGCGAGAGAAACCATCAATAATGACAATGGTCCTCAAGGTACTACAGGTACAATCTACGGCGTGTGAATAAATGAGTTGACGTCGAACACCCGCAGAATCATTCGATCGGAAGTCAATGATGTAGACTTCACGTCGAATGCGACGAACCTGCCATTGAGGCATGCAGGCTCCAAGGTACCATCAGGAGTCTCTAGACCAACTTCCTGGATAATGAGTTGAAGTCGACAGGAAGTGACCTTGATCGAAGGTGGGCCATAATGATTCCCACATCATCGACCCGAGACAGAGGAACGTAATGTTTTGTTGTGAATTAGGACCATATGAGAAACAGAGGAAGGTTGATATTTGCAGAGGCCAACTTCTCTTGAACATATGAACGGCACGACAATGGACTTGGCAGTATTTGACATCAACGGACCAAAGGTCATGGCGACGAGGCAGTGAACAGATGAGAGGTCAAAAGAGATTACCCAAACCCATGGAGGCAAAGTGAAGCAGCGAGATGAGATGTCCCCAACCCAACACGAATGCAGACAGGTGCCATGTTCAAGAGCGACATACTGCCGACGACAACGACGATGGTTCCATTTTTCCCCCACCATTTCTGGCGAGTACCCCAATTATTTTTGATAACAAGCTTGAAGGGGATAGCATATGCTTGTGATATAAGTCCGCTCTTCGGGCGAATCCATCCTAGTGCATTTAACGAGTCCTAGGAAGGAGAAACTCGGAGAACGTCATTTCGACGGAATCCAATGTCATCAGGGTTTAACGAGTCTGACAAAGGAAGAACTCGGCGTCTTTTCATGTTTAGAGAGTTTGAAAAGACAACGGAAAAGAAAACTCCACAGGTCCCTTTTCGTAAATAGTTTCCCAGATCCGAAAAGGTAGAAAACAATATCCGGGAAAACCTCCTAGTCGCGATAGGCTAGGGTATTCCTTTTCGTAATCGATCCAGCCCAGCCCGAAAAAGGGTTAAACTTATACTGGGTGAATGTCGATTCGTGTCCATTTTAACGAGATCGAAACGACAAGGGCCTCGGCAATCTTTTCATATTTAGGGAGTCAGAAAAGAGCTGAAAGATGACTCCAGAGTGACTTTTTCGTGTATTTACCGAGTCCGAAAAAGTATAAAATACAACTCGTTTCCACCTTTTAAGTCGCAAAACCTGCCGCTGCACATACCCAACAAGCGTAAAATCCATTTTCGACATAATACATGCAAATATTTGACAAAAAATAACTTTTAAAGCTCATTTAACGTCGAAAAGTTATAAATATGTCTAATGGTAAAAAATAAAATTACTTTTTACTATTTACCTTGTGGAGAGCAATAGTGGTCCATTTGGAGCAGAATCTTCTGACGGTGATTGCGACCAATCCAGGCAACCATTCAGCGTCTCGTCTGTGACAGGTAAGAGGCGCTCCTTTTCTCTTTCTTTTCATGCATTTTTTAATGATTTCCCCTTAGAAATCAGCTTTGTAAGGGCACCTTTGAAATTTTAGGGCCGGGCCAAGTGGCGCGGGTATCGGGCACGGACCCGCGCCACTGAGCTCTTTTTACCAAAGGGCCCGCGCCACGTGGCGCGACTGTCAGCAAAACAGTCGCGCCAGCGGCGGAACCCAAATTTCCGCCTAAAATTCCACTATTTATGCCAAATTTCTTGAATTTTGAAGCTCACAAAAGATCTAATCAGGGGTTTTGGACCATGTGAATGCAGATAAACAGTCAGAATGGCAATCGAATGGAAGGAACGAGAACACGGAGATGAGGACGAAGAGGCCATGCAAAGCCCAGCATGTATGAATGCTCTGAGAGACTGTGGCTTAAAAAAGTTCTTCCTCACGCCATGCTTACGAGCTCAGCCTGAGCTCCTCCAATATCTGATCAACCTCTGGGATGAAAATGACCAAGTATTCAGAATATGAGACCAGGTGTTGGAATTGGAGGTCGCTGACATTTATTTCGTTACCGGATTATCCCGTAGGGGTCCAATCCCTGTACTGACTGGGAGCAGACCATCAGGGGAGAAGATGGAAGAAGTAATGGCGCGGGTGTGCCGTGGGGCACAAACAGGAACAGGGAGTAAGAAGGTATACATCTCAACCATCCCTGACCTAGCACTGAGAGTTGTACTCCACACCATTACGCGGGCTGCTGGATCGCAGGCACCGCATGAGGCTACAAAGACTCAACTCTTACTGGCCTCAGAATGCATGGGTCCCCGACTGTATGATTGGGCAACAGCCGTCACGATCAACATGAAAAGGCAGCTCACCAAGTGTAAACAGGGGAAACTGAAGTAGTTCGGCTATGGTTCCATCTTGGTATCGTTCATTCTGGAACGCATACCAACCTTCCAGGGCCAAGAGGCCCATGTGGCGAGTCCGGTACCACGAGAGCCGAGAATGGCTCGTTGGGCAGCACTGATGCCCAGATCTGGAGGCGGGCAACAGATGTCCTGGAAGCCCGAGTTCTTCAGGTGGCTACGGCGCCAACTTATCGTTGTGGAAGATTGGCCCTATTCGGGAACTGACTTTACAGGGGACCCAGATCTCCCGCTACCAGAAGGAGACGACTGGGACGAAGAGCTGGGTAAGACCTCATATTTTTGATTTTATGTTTATATGTTTTTTTTTTGTTAATACACACTTGTCTTAACACAATTATATATGCATGCAGATGTAGGACCTGAGAGACCAGCCGGGATGTCTCCTATCTTCCGGAGGACACAACTCGCCCCCGAGATCCAGGGGGAAGGTACCGGAGGAGAGGCACTGGTTCAGAACCTCGAGGGGATCGTCCATGGGATCCCAGACTATGCCCGACTGTCAGACGTACCGATGGAGTACCAGCGCCATATGGTGGGAGTTCCAAACCGGCTCCACCGAATCCTGAGGCGGCTAGTGCGTGCAGTGACGTGCTATCATGAGCACCATGCTGATTAGTCTCTAGGATTTAGCCACACCTATTTTTTGAGAGACACAGTGTCTCCAGATGTATTAAGACAATTATGTATATTTTTTGAGTTTTATGTGACACACTTCTATGTAAACATTTCGATATCTATATATATGCATATCTATTTCTGGATGAGTCTTCTTTACATGTGATGATGATTTATAAATCGCGCAAATGTCTATCTAACACCAAATTTGCTACTGCATCTGTTAATGTATTCAAATGCCTGGGTATATGATGATATGTAATATATTCAAAATTCCTTTCCAGTAATCGAATACGCAAATACAATCATAAAATGGACGGGTTTCTTACCGAATAGTGCCCGTTCAGCTGCAACACTACAAGCTGTGAATCTAGGTACACGAGCAATTCACGGATACCAAGGTTTACTGCCTCGGTTAATAATTCCAATACGGCGCTATATTCCGTGATATTGTTCGTGGTACGCCCTAAACACACACCTTGCAGGTCGATCAACTCACCAGCAGGATCGTAGATTACCCAGGCTGCGGAAGACAGATTCCTGGTACTGCGGGAGGCACCGTCCGCGAAACCAACAAATGGATGAAAAGACATCTGCACAACCAAGAAGACCCGATCAGCAGAAAGATGTTTACAAAGCACACCACACCATGCACACAAATGACAATCACACACCTATGTACACACACCACACCAAAAATCATTTCAGGCGTAGTACTTCTTAAGGTACAGCCCATTCCCGGGCTGCGCCAATGGAACTCCTTCGTAGTCTATAAGCTCGTAGGCCCCATTTTTCAAAACACGTTTTACTATGTAGGGACCGTGCCACATGGGCTGGAGTTTACCGGCACCAAGCTTATCATGTGCCTGATCGTACAAGAGGACTAGGTCTCCTCCAATGAAAGAACGGGGAGAAACAGATTGATCAAAATGAGATTTGACCCTCTTCTTTTGTGCTTCGATAATCAAAGCAGCTAGACGACGGGTTTCATCCAACCGTTCGAGATACAGAAGACGATCTTCCTCAGGAGAAGTATCCGGTAAGAGCTCCACAGCTAATTTGAGCGAAGGAATTTCACATTCAACCGGCAAAGTAGCTTCCAGACCGTACACCAGTTGGAATGGTGTGAATCCGGTTGCACTTTTAGCAGATGTTCGGTTCGCCCAGAGAGCTGAGAACAGTTGGAGATGCCAACTGGATTTATGAATCCCAACTGTTCGTTGAAGCATAGTGACCAAAACCTTGTTCACCGCTTCAACCTGACCGTTCGCTTGAGGGTAGTATGGCGTTGAGCTGCCGTGACGCAAGCCCAACGCAGCTGTCAGCTCCGCCATCATGTAATCACGGAAATGAGTACCGTGATCAGTGACGATAGCTTGAGGAACCCCGAATCGTGCAATAACATGGTTGAATAAAAATGAAGCAGCCGTTCTTCCGTCAGCAGCAAGTGTAGGCATCGCCTCGGCCCACTTAGTGAAGTAGTCGACGACGACAATGATATACGCATGCCCCCCGGCCGAGTGAGGGTTACACGTCATAAAATCCACGCCCCATTTCGCGAAAGGGCCGACGGTAATAACGGGATGCAAAGGTAACGGCGGCGCGCGCATCTTGCGCTGAAAAATCTGGCACGGATGGCATTTTCGGACTGCAGTGATACAATCCTTGAATATAGAAGGCCAAAAATAACCTGCCCTCAGAATCTTTTGGGCAGTGGCATATCCGGACATGTGTCCACCACAGGCGCCACTGTGGCAGTCATTCAAGACTTTCTCAGCCTCGTCCAAGGTAAGGCATCGTCGGAGCACCGAATCTACTCCAATACGATATAAGGTATCTCCTACTATGCGGTAGGGTTGGGACTGGTGCCGAATCCGACGGCGTGCGGCTTTATCCAACTCAGACTGAAATGTCGCGGTCTGAAGATACACTATGATGTCACCGTACGAAGGATCACGAGTATCAATAAGAAACAGCGTTTCGTCCGGTATATGATCTTCAGAGTGTTCAGGAAGAGAGTCTGTAGGGAGAGAACATATCAAATCCGCGAAGACCAGTGATTTAGTTGATTTGGCAGTGGTGAACTCCAAATCAAACTCTTGCAGGATGACAATCCATTTGGAGTACTTGCCCCCCAGCAATTGTCTAGAAAGAATATATGTCATGGGGTTGCAGTCTGAAACCACTGTTATCGTGCGCAATAGGATGTAATGGCGAAAGCGTTGTACGGCGTGTACGGCTACTAAGGCCAACTTATCGACATGTGCATAACGTGTTTCCGGGTCGAGAAGGTTCCGAGAGAGGTAATAAACAACATGTTCATCACCGTTCTCGTCATCCTGCACCAAGACCATGGCGATGGTGCTTAATGCGGCGGCTAGATGCAAAGTAAAGTCGCGGTGGTAGTCCGGAGGACGAAGCAACGGAGCATTGACGAGCAATGTCTTCAGCTTCTCAAAGGATTCTTGAGCGATTTCATCCCAATGAAAGGGAACATTCTACTTTAACAAACGAGTGAATCCTTTGGCCACCTCGGCGTAATTCGGGATGAAGCGTCTAAGAAAATTCGCTTTCCCTTGCAGACTCTGCAACTGATAAAGGGAGGAGGGTGACGAGAGATTTATAATGGCCTCAACCTTCAGAGGGTCGAGGCGAATTCCGTCTTTCGAGACTATAAAGCCTAAAAGACGGCCAGAATCGACGCAGAAGACGCACTTATGAGGATTGAGCCTAATGTTGTAGCGTCTGCAGCGAAGAAATATCCGGCGAAGATGTTCAGGATGATCCTCTCGCTTACCCGAATGGGCAGGCAAGTCGTCCAGATAAGGCTGGACAATATGGCGAATATCATGAAAAGCATATGACATCGCACGCTGAAACGTGGCGCCAGCGTTCTTTAAGCCGAACGGGAGTTTTTTATATGCAAAAGTGCCCCACGGACAGATGAATGTGGTCTTATGTTGATCCTCAGGTGCAATATTGATCTGGTTGTAACCTGAGAAACCGTCCATTAAAGAATAGATCTCACTCCCCGCGCAATCGTCGATAATCTGGTCGATAAACGGAGTGGGATAATTATCCTTAGGACAGGCGCGATTAATATCGCGATAATCCACACAGACTCGAATGGTACCCTGCTTTTTATCGACAGGGACGATATTGGACACCCATTCTGTAAGGGGGATAGGATAAATAAACCCCGCGTTCGAAGTTTTTCAACCTCTGCCTTGATAGCGGCGGCTTTCCGAGGATGCATGGGACGCAAGCGTTGGCGCACGGGTTTCGCACCTGGATAGGTTGGAATCTCGTGCACGAAAATACTAGGATCAATTCCCGGCATTTCCTCGTAGGACCACGCAAAAACATCTCTGAATTCTTTGAAAAGTTCCGTATAGACCTGAATCTCCTCGGGAGAACAAGTCACACCCACATGAATGTTCTCAACAATCCCTGGTTTAACAGAGATGTTGATAGGAACCGTTTGAGTAATGTTACTCAGATTACCCTCCGAAAAGACCTCGTGCGTCAAGATCGGTGTTTGAAGAGGAGGGGAAGGAACTTGAGTAGCATAGCGCTCGAGACAGTCAGTCATTGCCCCCAAGCTAGGCATAAACGAGGAACGATGATGCCCATCGCCCCAGGGTAGCTCCTCAAGAGACATAGTTTCAATGATCGCCTCATCTGAAGGAAAAGTCTCTCTAAGAGGATCAGGCGAATCAGCCTGACCAAGCCAGGGGGATTGTGAGTAGACGTCAAGAGCCATGCTCATCGGAGCATGCTGAGGAGGTGGAGGGTCCGATGCGTCAACAATCTCACAGTAGCTGATCTCTACTGGCGTTAAAGGCATGGATTCTCCAAACTCATATACCTGCTCAGGTGTAGGAATCAGCCAGGGGTCATCATTCCTGGACAACATGTTAACTTGAGCGGTATTCGGTGGCGGCGCAGGGAAAATACCCATGAGGACTGGGTCTTTGAAGAGACCAGGTCCTATGCTATCTGGGGGATTCGGAATTTGATCCACATACGGCACGTTGTTCTCGGAGCTCGAGGTAAAAAATGACAACTGGTCTACTGTGACAATCTTGCCCTCGTGAGGGAACTCGATGAATCGAAAGACAGTAGACGGCACGCAGAGCATGGCATGGGTCCAGCTGCGGCCAAGAAGTATATTGTAGTTGAGTTTAGCGTCAACTACTTCTACTTCTACGTTGACAGTTTTTCCTTGTAATGTAATCGCAAGACTCTCGAGAACCCCCAGGGGTTTAGATTCCCGACCATCAAATGCCTCAAGGGCATTGGGAGATGACGACAAAGTTGGAGAGCCGATGGCCTTCCAACAAGCGGAGGACATAACACAAGTAGATGCACCCTCATCTACGACGGCTCTGTGAACGTTCAGACCGTTAATCCCGACTTGAATAACCAAAGTGATTTGATGTGGAAGCCGGGGAGTAAAATTCTCCAGATCAAAGGTGAGAAGGCTCGAATCGGCGGGATCAATACCACCGATGGCAGACAATAAAGCCTTCCGTTGTGAAGGACAACTCTGAAGAACCTCAAGTGCAGACATGGCACATGGCACCTGTGCCAGATCCTCAACAATACTGTAATGTTGGGCGGCACGAGCGTTTGGATTATAAGAGGATCTCCGAAGAACACCCTTGGGAGGTGGCTTCACAACGGGTTCGAGAGTCGGCTTCTCGATTTCCAATGAACCAGAAGCAGGTGGGGGAGGCGGTCCTTCCGCCACTGCCTTCCCGGGTGCCTGCTGCTGACTATTGTAATCCTTCGATCTCGTAGCAATAGTGATAGGTGCATTAGTCTTCATCATGAAAACTTGAGACCCAAACGGTGCAGATGATGAACCTTGTTCGACCATCTGGGTCTGCTGAGATGGAAATGGCTCTTTTAAAACAGCCGGAGTTCCCTTTGAGCCTTTAAGAAGTTGACTGATTTCGGATCGTCGTGGACAATCCTTAGTGTAATGATCACCTTCACAGATGAGACAAGGGAATTTCGGCTTACGTTGGGAGCCATCCTCAGTTCGAGTTTTAGATTCTGGTTTCGGGGCATCAGATTTTGATTTGCCTTTGCCCTTCTTCTTCCCCTTGGAGGATTTGTCTGCAGGATTAGCCTGAACAGCATTTACCTCCGCGGATTTACCAGAATCGGATGAGGCGGGATTAGCAGAGGTATTGCTGGAAGAATTAGCCTTCTGCTTCCCATTCGAAGACTTCTTCGAATTTTGAGAGACGGAACCAATGACGCCATCCACCGTAGGGGTAGGCGGGGTCTTTTTGGCTCCGGGCCGTGGGGCATCAGGCAGGATGTCATAAAGTGTGCCAGATTGTGAATAAACAAGATCCAGATACTGGGCACGCGCGATAGCTTGTTCCTCTGTCACACACGCTCCCATCGCGATATCTTGAGCGATTTTATTGACAAAGGAGGTCGTGAACCAGTGAGTCAAAATCTGATCAGGTATGTGAAACTTGATCAGTCGACGACGACGCCGCCACTCATGGATGTGATCCGAAATGTGAGTGGCCGAGTCCTGCTTCAGGGAAGACAGGAGGTGCGTCCCAGTCTCATACCGGACTGGTAACTGGAAATGTGTGAGGAAAGCCATAGCTAACGAGTTGAAATCCTGAAAAATACCACGGGATAGCTCGATGTACCACTTAGCAGCAGCTCCTGTTAAAGTACGCTGGAAAAGACGCAGACGAACCGAATCGTCAGTCCAAGAGTTAGACGAACACCAGAGGTGATACGTCATCACATGCGCCTGGGGGTCTTCGCCAGATTTGCCCTCAAACTTGGGACAGTCACCTGGTATCTTGGTTGGGACCGGAGGCCAATATGGATTATGAGAAATCGGATCATTGGTCAACTTTGAAACGTCCGACAGATCCAAGGTAGCCAGGAACGGCAATGGAGGGTTAATTCCCATGCCAGTCCCAGAATAAGGTCCGGTACCCATGCTCCACGATGGTTGTGAATATCCCTGCCCCCATGGGTTCTGTCCCATAGGATTCTGACCGTGAGGGGCATAATTCGTATAGCCAGCCTGATTTGGTTGCTGGTAACCATTGTGTGGGGCCTGATAACCAGGGTTCGGGCCCTGATTAGGCGTTTGCCCCGTATAAGCAGCATTTGGATTTGGCTGTTGAGCATAGTTAGAACCAGGTGGAGGAGGTTGATACTGAGAGCCTCCAGAGTGGTTATAGTTCGGTTGAGATTGACCATGAGGATAATAACCACTCTGAGGATGAGTAGACTGCTGATAAGTGGAACCCTGCGGAGCCTGGTACGTAGGGCGCAGCTGTTGATTTGGCTGCGGCATTGAATGGAGTAAAAATGTTGAGCAGAAAGGAATGGAATGAGAGGGTTCGAATGAACAGGTTGGCCCGAATGAGGGGGCGGCCCTGAATGAACAGGTTGGCCCGAATGAGGGGGCGGCCCTGAATGAACAGGTTGGCCCGGATAGACAGGCGGCGCTGGTTGCGCAGGCTGACCTGGTTGTAAGTGAGCCCCAGGATGCACCGAATAAGCTGGTTGGCCTGAAGGCGGGACACCAGGTTGTACCGGATGACCCGGTTGGCCTGGTGGTGGAACAAGACCAGGTGCTTGCTGGAAACCAGTTTGACCTGAAGCAGAACCATAAAGTGGTCCTGGCTGATATGCAACGTTAGAGACAACAGGATACTGCGGTTGCATCGGTAAAGAAGGCTGGATTTGCCCCCCAGGACCATAGGCCGGTCCCTATTGATATCCCGGATGAGGCTGAGCAGGTTGACCAGCAGGGTTATAATACGGTCCTTGCGGATTATAGAATGGCCCTTGCTGGCCCGCAGGGTAGCCTTGATTGGGCTGTCCCTGCGGGTCGTACTGATAGCCAGGTTGGCCTGCAGGTTGGCTTTGAAAAGACTGTGCCTGCAGGTTCTGAGCCTGGTTGTACGGTAAACCTTGAGCATACAGATAAGCCTCAGGAGCAGGAAGATGCAAAATGTCCCCATGCTCATCAAGCTGACCCGGGAAACCATACACGGGAGTGCCGTCCTGCGCATAGTGCGAAAAGAAAGATCGGTAAGGATCTTGGGCGATTTGTCCAGCCTCGTTCTATCGTTGTAAAACAACCGTATACTCCTCCGAGAAATATTCTCCCAGATAGCAATAGCCAGACAAATGTCTTCGTGAGTTGGCCCGTATCTAGCAGCGTACGTCGAGACAATGCGAAGAGTGCGCCCACACAACAAAGGGGTCGCACGGAACAGAAGTGACGGCGTCGAAGGAGACACCGCGGTGGCACCGGCCTCGAAGCAGAGATGATATTCCCATAGAGGCGTTGTACCGAGATAATCCGACCCGCAGATCCGTATCCCTGCAAGGTAAGAAGGACCACCGACGATGTGGTAGCCGCCCCGACTCGGTTCCCTCAAACAATCTACGAGGGATGCGCTGGTAGTCATCAGACCCGGGAATTTCCTCACCAGAATTACTCATGGTTGATCCTGCCGTTAAATCACGCAGAAGACGGCGAGGACTAGGAGGAAAAACAACAGCAATAAACGGCGAACCCGATGTAAGAGAAAGGAAATCAGCTCCTAATCTCAATTCAGACAGAGGGTCCGAAAAGGGCCAGTGGAAGTCAACTGGCTCTCCAAAGGGCTGCTCGGCGAGGACCGGTCCCCCGTCAGGGAACTCGGAAACAACAGGCTGCTGTGGTTCAACAGAAGGCTCAGAAGCCTCTGAAGAATCGTCCGTGTAAGGACTACCAGTAGACGAAACTGAGGGTTCCGCCACCGTGACAAAAGACTAGAAGAAAAGAGCACACACACACACGGGCTGAAAACGAAATAAGACACACGATCAAACAGTCACAAGCAATATCTAAATGGGTGTGTTATCGTGGGAGATTGATTTTACCACATTGGAAAATAAACAAATTCTACCGTTTCATGTTTTAAGAGTCGAGAAACGATAAAAAGATGACTCTGTCTCTTTCAGAGTTGATACAAGCGTGAAAGGACAAGCGCTTGACGGTCTTTTCAAGTTTAGGGAGTCAGAAAAGACCAAATGACTGCTCAGGAAAAACTAGGCACAAAGGGTGTACCAAATATCCGTGAACTGCAATATACACCTTGGTTTTAAAAATGAAACAGAAATCGACCAAGGACTTTCCGTACGTGCAGGTAGTCTCCCCGAATGCTGTGTTCGGTGTATCACGGGTATAGGGCGGCAGACTCGGCTTCCTGTGGATAAAGGATTAAAAACCTAGAGGGGTCTCCCTTTATATACGCGACGGTACGAGGAGCGCAAGTCCGTACTAGCGCTGTCTAAAGCCAACAGGCGAACGACAGCTGCTAGGTTTAACGACGCTGGAACACGTCTCTAGCCTAGACCTTCTAAATATGTTGCGTTAAGTTCCAATGTTGCCTTAGGTTAATTGAATGAATTTTACAGTTGATCTTCAATTAAGTTTCAATTTCCAGGCCTTATCGTATGTAGTGTCTCCTAAATGTAAGCTATATGCCACGATGCAACATTTCGTTCGATGAAAACTAGTTAAATGAGAGTTGAGAGCTTTTATACAAACGAAATGAACGGAATACAAACAAGAATCTCTCTAATGCAACTAATGCAATTGCACACTTTTCATTCAAACACTAATCACTAGCAATATGGAAAAGATCACAATTTGCACTAATTTAACAAAAGCAAAAGAGATTATATTTTTTTTTTTTGATTTTCAATGTTTAATGGCTAATGTGCACCGAAAAAAAAAGGAACAATTTGAGAAATGATATCTAAGAGAGCGAAGCAAACAACATTCACTCAACGAAGCAAGCAACCAAATCTCTAAATCGACCCAAAGTCCCTCAAAGCAAAGAAAGACTCGAAAACTTCCGATGGACCATGTGATCTAGGTCCAAAGCAAGGCAAACGAATTCTGAATGAAGGAATGAACAATCACTCAAACGACGCAGCAAAACAATCAAAGACTGGTAAGAGAGCGTGGAGAATCAATCAACAAGTTGACAGGATAATCAAGACACCAAAACTCCAAAGGAGGGCTCGATTCACTAAGCCACTAGATGCCCTAGGGCTCGAATCGTGAAATCGATAGACAGAGGCAAACAACCAAAGGATAGCGGTGAATTCCAGTCAAACAAGACTCCAACACACTCAGACAATCAGAAAATCAAGAAGAAAAGTACTGGTCAAGCTCAGAAAGCTAAAAAATGAAAAAACTCAAAAAGTCACAGGGGTGACGCGACTGTGGACTTAAAACTGGCGCCAGAGGCTGATTGGCGCGAGACAGACAAATGCAACAAGCGCCAAGTGGCGCGACTGTCGGGTTAAAACCCGCGCCAGTCGAGTTCTTCAATAAAAATTAAAAAACAAGCTACTCTGAAAGTAGACCAATACAAGCTAAGCAAACCAAGAAGCTAAAATAGTGAAAGAATCCAACCCAGAAGGTTCATCAAGCAAGGAGAAACAATCAAAGCGAACCAATCATAAATGGGACAAGGAAAACCGGACGATCCCCAGAGGAGTCGCCAATTTGTTGAGGAGGTAAATCCCCTCTGCGGACAGAGGCGATCCCTACTAGCCCAGCAGGGGTCTAGCAACAAACAAACAATGCTATGACGCAAGCTCCTAGTTACGAATGAAAGACTTGGGATAAGAGCCTACCCGGATTCCAACGCTAGATCTGAAGAAGAGATGTCCCCGTCCTTCAGCCCTGGCAGATCACAATCCTTCCACGATCCCCGCGGATGAACACCTGCACACAGAAGAAACGAACAGATACAAGCATAGGAACCAACATACGTAACTAAACATCGGTCAGAAAAGATATTACTCGCATTAACATGATGGAAAAAGGAGTGGAACCATAATCATAGTCATCTATTAAAATGATAAACGAATAGAAGTTACAACCAAGTTCTGACGTCGCAGCTTCCTTCGAACGGGTCTCCGGTCGTCCACGTCTCGCAAAGCTCGCCAAGGAAAGGGAAACCTCTCCGGAGTCTCGTAACAATGGTCTCCTCGCTTGAATGGGCCTTAAGGGAAAGAAGGGATTCTTTACAGCACAAAGGCACTTGGGAATAGGGAGATGCAAAGCTTCAGCACTTCAAGACTAGCTTGCCATGGATCTCAGCAAGCTTTTATAGATGGGGAAGGAGGGAGTTGGGATCCCTATTATTATGGGATTGGCCCTATCAACAAGGAAGGTTCCATAGAAGGTGGCAAAACCACTTCCTTCCATAGAACTCCCGTAGCCAAACCTCCCAACTCAAGATAGGCAATGGTTGTGAGTTTGTTTGAACTCAACTTCCGCCATCCATATTTAAAAAACAGTCCCTAAAATGGGTGGCGCGATTGTTGCTCTATGACAGAGCGCCAAGTGGCGCGACCTCTTTACAGGATTTCCCTGATTGGCGCGAGCACTGAACTGTCTACCCGCGCCAATGCAAAAAGAGCCGT
>JAXQQM020068557.1:0-77742 GCA_034641835.2 Pinus albicaulis | reverse complement strand
AAATCATCGACATATAATATTATAATAAATAATTTACCTTTAACGAGAATATGGTAAAGGTTTGCATCTGCTTCACTTTCGGTGAAGCCCAATCCAGTGAAAGTTTTCGATCATGGTGTACCAAGCACGAGATGCTTGTTTCAATCCATACAACGCTCACTTGAATATGTACACATGTGACTCTTTGTCGAAGGTCTCAAATCCTTCTAGTTTATTTATGTGCACCTCTTCCTCAATCACTCCATTTAGGAAATTTGTCTTCACATCCATCCGATGTATCTTCTATCCCATCTGTCCTGAAAGTTCTAGAATTGATCAGATTGAAGAGTACCTTACTACTGGAGAAAATGTCTCCTCGTAATCAATTCCCTCCACCTGAGAGAATCCCTTGGCCAAAAATTTGGCCTTGTGTTTCTTGACACTCCCATCTGCTGCTTGCTTCACCTTATAGATCCACTTGGAACCTACCACTGACCTATCCTCTAGCCATGGGAAAACTTCCCAAGCATTGTTCCCGATAATAAAATCATATTCCTCTACCATGGCATCAACTCATATTGGTTGCTGCATTGCTTCCTCAAATGAGGATGGCTCAATATCTACACTCTTGCTCATTAGAGCCATGTAGCCAGTGTAACGATATGGTGACCTCCTCTGCCTAGGTTGTGATGTGAGTGCTCCCACATTGTCTCTAGAATCATGCATCAATTTGTTAGCCTCTATGGTACGCTTCCTTCCATCTTTGGATGTCTTTGCATGAGTGTGCACTTCCACTCTCTGCTCCTCTGCTTATGGCTGCTCCACATCATCCTGAGGTTCTTCCTTAAGAGCTAAATCTACTCATCTTGATACAACTGAAGCTCCCTCTCAAGGGAACATCTCATGGCCTTCTCTTCATCGAACTTCACATATCTACGAATAACTATCATCTTATGAGATGGCAGGTACACCCGATATTTGTGAGGTGTATCAGTGTACCCCAAAAATATGCCCAAATTTGTTGTCGATTATAGTTTTTTTCCTTGCATCCTTGGAAACATGACACTAAATTGATGAACCAAAGATCCTGAAGTGTGCCACATTTGGTTTCTTACCTAAAAAATCTTCTTTTGGTGTACTCATCTCAATAATCTGATGAGGAATCATGTTTTGCACATATACCATTGTGTCGCATGCTTCAGCCCACAAGTGCAACCAGACCCTGATCATGCAACATCGCTCATGAAGCTCCCACAATACTCATGTTCTTCCTCTCAGCAACCCCATTTTGTTTTGGGTTATGGGTTGTTTTCAGCTCCTGTCAAATTCCTTCTGATGCACAAAATATCTTGAACCCATTCGACACATATTCTCCACCGTTATCGCTCATGAGAGCCTTCACTTTCCTATTTGTGTCTTTCTCAACAAGTGCTTTAAATTCAAAAAAAATTAAGAATTTTTGGTATTTATTTTTCACGAAAAATATCCAGCACTTACATGCGAAATCATCTACAAATATAACATAATACATGTGCTTGGTCATGGAGGTTGTCTAGAAAGGTCCACACACATCTAAATGAACGTTTTCAAGGACCGCTTGCACTCGACTGTCCTTATCAAGAAAGGTGGCTTTGGTGTAATTCCCCAATGTACACCCTTTGCATGTATCTCTCTGCTCTAGTGCACCCTTGGGAAGTCCTATAGAAATCTGTTACATTCTCTTAAAAGCTCCATGTTGAAAATGTCCAAGTCGCCTATGCCATAATTCACCAATGTCTCAGCTTTGCACTTTATCTTCTTTTGTGCTCAAAGCAACATAGTCTTATACATCTAATTTGTAGAGGTTCTTCACCCAAACCCTGATTCACTTCACTTGTCCCATGGCTACGTGATGAAGGAAAGCCTTTCCTTTGTTAAACATCACATCGTAGCCTCGATCTTCTAGCATAGCAACTGAAACTAAATTCTTCTTTAGACCCAGAACATACATGACATCATTTAATGTGAGAGGAGAACCAAACTCCCTCTGAAAAGTAACAGTACCTATATCGGTCGTGTTATACCTTCCATCATCTCCCATCTCGATGTGCATCTGGAGGTCCTTCTCCTCCAAGTCACTGAAAAAGTCCTTTTTCCCTTCATATGGAATGAGGCTCCACTATCCAGATACCAGACACTACACATCAACGTTGTCACCATGCATACAATGAGGGTGAAATCCAACTTGAGTTGTGAAGCTAGAGCTTCACCTACTGCTCCTCCTGAGTGCTTCTTATTGGCCTCTTGTGTGGATACTTCATGGCATAGTGTCCCAGCTCGTGAAAGTGAAAACATTTAATCTTCGACAAGTCCTTATTCTTGCCTGCCTAACTAGAATCTCCTTTGGATTGAGATTTATTCCCTTTCCCTTTCTTTGACTTTCCATCCAAGGCACAATTCTCCTCATCATCATGCTTGGATGAGCCTCCATCTCTAGTGTTCTACCTTATCTCTTCTTGCATAGATTTGGACCATAAATGCTCCCACTTTGGTAGCTTCTCCCTCCCATTTACAAAATCGTGGTAGTTGTGCCAGCTCTTGGGAAGGCCTAGAAGTGCTAGGTTGACTAGATCATCTTCAAAAATTGTAATACCAAAACTCCCAAGCTAATCCTGACATTGGGTTTACTTGCTCAACTACTATGGTATTGTGGCGCCCTTTTCCATCTTCATTTTCAAAAGCTTGTCCTTCAATGCTAGCTTCCCGTGATCAATGATATTCTGAAACGAGTCTATCAAAGCTTTCCACATTATATATGGAGTCTCCTTCCCATGGAGGTTCGAGACAATATGATCTCTAACTCCTTCCAATATGATCCTCCTCGCTTTTGCAACACACTTCTTCCACTCTTCTAGATCTTGAGCATCATATGCTAAAGGTTTAGGAATATTAGTTTCCACGAATTCCTTCAACCCGTTATCTTCCAACACTACATCCATCCTATCCTTCCAGGAAATATAATTTGAACTACCCTCATGGGCAATATATTCGAGTCTCAATCCGTAGAAGGCCATCTTGCTAGCTCTAAAGATTTGATCCTGCAAATTCGATCCTGCAAAGACAACTTCGTATTCTTTTCTTCTAGAGTGATTTTAGCTTCGATACCATGTAGAAATTCCCTCTAGATTCAAACTGTTGATTGTAATTTACTAAAACAATAGACTTGAATCTACTCTACCAACTACAGAAACAATTAAATGATCGCAAAATCATGAAGCATATAAGAGAAAGAATTCAATCAACACATTACACAATGATTTCCTAGGGAAAGCCACAGATAAAAACCCCTCTTATCTGTATATTTCATTATTCATAAAAATATGAGAAGATTACAATGCTTTTCTCAAGCCCGAGCAACCTCTGCACTATCACAATCTATCTCATTGCTTCCTAGACAAGCCTTGGACAATACTTAACCAATTTTTTGCTTTCCAAGTCCCTATTTCCTTGCCCTGATTCCTTGTGAATTAGTCCCTATTAATTCGGGAAATTCGTCATCCATAACTGCACAATCCATTATATGCCTCCCTCTAACTGCATACACCACATGTACAATTTGAATGATTATACAAATGATAGCACACTGCCCTTGAACTCGAATCTCAACTGGGTAGCTCGTAGATCACACATGCATGAATTATTTATGGTTGATTTATCAGTTAACTGGTTGAGCACAGAGTAGACACCCCACTACTTGACCTCCCACTAGTTCCTCCAACATTTTGAACTTGTTTAACTAACTTTAACTTAGTTTTATTGAATTAATTGATTACAACTCAAAATAAAATCAACCTAGGCTCCTATAAAGTAGGAGACACTCTACATGACTCAAGTTAGGCCCTCCACTCGAATTAATTGAACCAACTAATTCAAACTAACTTAGTTAACTCATTCAAGTTGTCTTGTGATGTGGAATTACAATTTTCTCCTAATTTAATTCAAGGGGAAATTAAATTAAGATCTTTATTGGTACCATTTTCAAAAAAAATCTATGAATCTCGCTCTTTAAAAATGATAAGAAACCAATAATTATAATCCTATTTGAGGGGAAAACTTGTTTTCGCAATGAATACAATGTGCAAGGCAATATTTGATAATTCTAAGATTAGGTCTCCTTAGTGTGTATGTGTAAACCCCTCGTGATCCCATTTTAGGGTTAACACGTGCTTTATATAGGGTTTAACATTGAAAAATAATTCAAAGCAATGAGGAAATGAAGCAACCTTTATATCCAATTTTTTATTCACTTAGATTGCAAAAAATCACAAGGGGAAAAGCATACACAAAATGGTGAGATATGCCCTTAGCATAATTAGTACTTTAAACAATAGGGTGAATTAATCTTAAGTAATCAACAATACTTAACATTAATATAACAATACAAGTAGGCCCACATTGAATTAATTATGGCTTAATCAAATCAGACTTGTTAATTATACTTTATGTAATGCTCAAGAATAATGAGAACTCAAATAAAATTGTGCAATGAACCTCTTGGAGTAATGTGGATAGAAATTAAAGCATAAAATGAAAATTTGGCTCAATTGTGCTAGCTTAAAGCAACATACAAAGGGCACATTGCATAGGTGAGCTAGGTGAACATGCTTACAAGTCATGATGGTGATGGCATCACCTATACATTTGTTTAAATCAACTCCCACACATTGGTGATAAACAATTATTGGGAATGTAGATTTTTTAAAGAGATGAAAATATTTATGGTTTTGCAATTTAGTATTAAATTAGCCAAAGAGTCAATTATACCATGATGGGTGGTTAAGTGTATTGAATGATTTTAGAAGGCATCAAATCTAGTTGATTGAAGAAATTATTGATGTTTTCCCCATTGGAGTGTTATTTTCTTATCGATTATACGGCACACAATCCTACCAAATAAACTTAGCCAACTCGTTGGAGTTATTGGTGTACATAGAAACTTGAACAATATAAATGTGTATGCTGGAAAAAGAAAAAAAAAATGTACATATATATATATATATATATATATATATATATATATATATATATATATATATATATATATATATATATATATATATATATATATATATATATATATATATATATATACAAAATTGTGATAAGTCCTCCATGGACTAATTGCAGGTTATGGAGTTTGAAAAGTTGGATCTACACATTAATTTTTTCTTAACAATCCTACACAGGATGACAAGCAAGAAAACAACACTATAAATCAAAGTTAGGAGGTTGGAAAAGAAACTAATGAAAATATATATTAATGATTGGAAGGCATATTTTAAATTAGGGAAAGAGAACCTAAAACTTTGAATCAATGAAAAGTGGGGGAGAAATTTACATAAAAGAGAACACTAACACCTAGGAGTAATTGTGAAGATGATATTTAAGCTTTCTCTTCCTAGGGTCCAATCATTTTTGAGGTTTTCTCTCTCTGAATTGTAGCAATCACTGGAGAAAAAAATGTCACTTCTTAGTGAATGGAGAGAAGATCAATGCCAATTCCAATAAGGTGAAATGACTTTGATGTTGTAAGTGACTAAATCTTGGACTATACTTGTGCAACATAACCATACATTCATTGGACTCTAAGAATCAATGGGAGATCCCAATCCATAAACTATCGTGGATATTCCAGTGGACAATTTGTTACAATAGATTTGATAAATTATACTTAAAATTCTAAAATCTACACTTTGAGGGTTTATTTTCTTTATATTTATGGATATGTATATTATTGTTTATTTCATATGCATGAAATTATAATTATGAAAAAAATAGAGAACCGCGAAATAAAAACTCGCAAACCACAATTTCACACAAGATATAACCTCAGAAACCCTTTCAAGAGAAAACCCAACTGGAAGGTGAGGTCGCTCTACTCTCTTTCTCTGAATAGAAAATGGTTACAAGTACAAATAAGTAAGGTTGGTGGCCTATGGGATACTACAATGCACAAATATTATATCTGTGTTCTCTCCCTATCCCTCTCAACTACTCTATTAATCTATGGAACAAAATGCACTCAAACATAATGGGACCCCTTTTTTTCCTACTCGATTTGTTATAACATGGTTTGATAGTCTACTAGTGATTAGGTTTGACTCCTTCAACTCTCAATTGGAGTTACAACATTGAATCTTCTAGAGTCATGTTCTTCATGATCACGTGGTTAACTCCTTTTCCATGAGTAACGGGGCTGACGTGGCATCCTCTCGAATTATGGTGGACGGGATAGGAAGGTCACCTTCTGAGTGGCGTAACTTTTGTGTATAGACTCTGATTGAGGTGACTCATTTCTGTAGTCTAAAATGTTGGGTTAAAAAACTCATCAACATGTTATTCCATTCATTATCAAAGAATTTACTACCTGTATGGACTCTCTACTAAATATCATCAAGTCCTGCCATGGAAGGGACATGGAGGACAAAGCCAAAATCTTTGAGAAATTGAGAATATCAAGAGTTAGATCAGTATCGAATCTTATTTTCCTGAAAAATTTAAACTTCTAATTTTTCTTGCTTACTTCCACTCTCTTATATTTGAATATGATCTGGGCTCTTAAATATTTTTCAACCTTCTCATGAGAGTTGGTGCTCCCCTGAAGATGGACTCATTTCTATAGTCTGAAACATCGGGTTAAAAAGTTCATCAACAGGTTATTCCATTCATTATCAAAGAATTTACAGCCTATATGGACTCTCTACTAAATAGATTCTTATGTCGTTGGAAAGATCTCCATGTGTATAATAGGAAACATAGTGTGGAAATAAATGGAAAAAATTTACCCCCAAAAAATGCCATTTGATGCCTCAAAATGCTCCTAGAAGGTTTCAAACTCCAATTTTCCAAATTGTGTCCCACTGTTAAAAATGGTCTTGTGAGCTTATTCCTCCACTTTTCCAGCTTTGAAAGCATGGAGATAGATGAAAAACAATATCATTATCCAATATGGATTATAACTCCCCATTTTGGGAGGCTTTTGGCCCCCAAAATTTTCTACTAAATGAGGTGAGGAAATTTTTCCTCCACATTCTCTCAGGTGTACCATTTAGCCTTACCTACAAGTTTTTCTTTCAACCCTATCTGCCAAAGTTCATGCTATCTTGTATTGTAATTATGGATAACTTCTGAAAAGCTACATCTTATATCAACTCTACTTGAGCATCTGGTACCAAATCCTCTGTAGAAGATAGGACATGTTCCTCTTCCTGACCTAACATGGAAGGATCATAGAGTTTCAAACTCTCTACATTCACAATTGAGTAAATATGCATATATGGGGGTAGATTGAGTCTATAAGCACCTTTTCCAATATATAAAAGGTACCATACTTCATAGCTTGTATTTTCTTACCAAGACCCTATAGCCTCCCCTTGTTCAAATATAACCATACTCTGTCTCCCACCTTGAATGACTTTTATGTTCTGTGTTGATCAGGCTTGACTATATATCTTTCCTGTGACTTCTATAGTGTCTCTTGTACATTTTTATGGATTTTCCTGATGTTCTCCACAATTTTTTTACCATCAAGGCATCCCTTGTAAGATCCTACTTCTCTCTTCCTTATTGCTCATATGCAATATCCAAAGGTGAAGGTGGAAAATATCCAAAATAGGTTTCAAATGGAGAATTACCAGTAGAAGTGTACACTGATTTGTTATAAGAGTGTTATATATATATATATATATATATATATATTAATCCCATATCTTCAGATGCTTCTGATTATAACCCCTCAAAAGTTGCAGCAAAGTCATGCTTATTACTTATGTTTGCCCATCTGTTTGTGGATGGAAAGTTGTAGACCTCTTTAACTTCTTGTCCATCTTGTCCCATAATGTAGTCGAGAACGCACTAATAAATATCGTGTCCCTATTTGAAATTATGCTTATTGGTATCCCAAAGTGCACCTAGACCAGTCCAAAGAACAAATTTGTTGCTTCATTCTCACTGATGGTATTTTTACAAGGCATTAGAAGACATATACTGCTTAACCTGTCGAATACCGCAAATAAGTAGTCATGTTCCTTCATGGTTGTTGGTAAACCTTCCACAAAGTCCATGGAAATGATCTTCTAGGGATGAGGGAATATAGGTAAGGGATGATATAGACCTTGTTTCCTATTACCAGGCTTGTTGGTACAGCAAAACATGCATTATCTTATGAACCTAACTACCTATTCTTGCATCGTAGGCCAATACACATACCAAAGTGATTTTCGTTGATTAGAGAGGCTCACACCTCCAAACTTATAGGGCAAGTTTATCACAATCTTCCCTGTACCAAAGTGCCCTATAACCTTGGAGGTGTGAGCCTCTCTAATCAACGACAATCACTCACCTTTAGGAACACATAATCATGTTGAGTAACCCATATTGTAGATGGTATTCATTGGTATTATGTCCATCATGCACATGAATTTGACTCTACAAATGATGAAACACCTCCTTGAATTCCTCATCCTCCAAATATGCCTCACTATATGCATCAAGGATGAATGGCTCTATGTGCGTCAAAGTTCCCAAAGTTGTGACCTTTGATGTAGGTGGCCTTAAAAGCATGTCCACCAACTTGTTTTTGTTGATATTCTTGTACTTGATCACTAAATGAAATTATTGTAGAAACCCCACCCACTTGTGATGTCTGGTATGTGTAGAGTCCCATAATTGTTTTGTTTTGACACCCTTTTTGAATCCATATCTTCCTTCTTTTCCCATCACTCTCAACCTAATAAGGCAGCATCAACCATTTCATGATGGCATCCATCTTAGCAAGATTTATCTTTAGCTCTCCTCCACCAATCACATACCCAAAATACACCAAATATTGTTGTGCAAACTCATACTTCTTGAGATTTTCACACAATTGGTGCTTCTTTAATGTCTCCAACACTTGTTTCGAATGTGAGATGTGCTCCTCCTAGGTAACATTGGTTACCAATATATCATCCAAATAGACAATAAGAAATGAATCTATAAAATGGCACAATATATCATTCATTAACGTCATAAACACAACTAGTGCATTGGATAGGCTAGATGGCATGACTAACCACTCATACAAACATTGTATTGTTTTGAAGGTGGTTTTCCAGACATATTTTTCTTTAACTTGAACCTAGTGATAGCCAAACTTTAAGTCCAGCTTGGTGAAGTATTTCACTTGTTGCAACGAATCCAACATATCATCGTTCCTAGGTAGGTGGTACCTATTATTGAGTGTGATTTTTTTTAGTGCCTTGTAATCAATACACATACACGAAGTCCCATCCTTTTTTGAAGCTATGATGATGGGTGTCCCACATTGTGATATACTCAGTCAAATGATGTCGTGTTCCGGTAGTTGTTGCAACTGTTTCTTCAACTCAGTTTCTTCTATAACAGATTGGTTATACAACCGAATGTTTGGCAATGGGGAATTTGATAATAATTGGATCTCATGCTCCACTTCCTTCTTAGGTGGTAAAAATTTAAGCTCCCAGAACACACCCTTGTATTCTTGCAGTGAATCTTCTAGTTGTTATTTCTATTTCTTAGTACACCTCTCTAGTGATGCCTTTGCTCTTAATAACTCTTCTACACACTGATTCTCTCTTAAAAATGGTAAAACAAACTTCTTGTTAGAATTGATCATTTTATTGGTTTGGTTGGCACTTCCCAATCAAATTTTTGACTTGTCTTTGTGTGCATTGATGTTGAATGATTTTCCATCCTTGAAAAGCCAGTATTATTTGGTCCCTTGTATGAAGATTGCATCTCACATGTACATGTAAGGACTTACAGACAACACTTCACATACATCAAGGGGAACTAAATCTAGTTCTACTTCAAGAATAAAATCAACACTAATAATAAATCTAATTTTGCACTATTTTGTTACCTTTAACTTTGCATCCTTATTTATCCATCCCAATGGATATGGGCTTGTATGATCACAAAATCCCAATCCCAATTTTTTGACCAACTTTGTTGCAATGATATTTTCTTGCAATCTTGATTCAAACAAAGCATTAATCTTTGTCTTCTTGATCTCAATCTTTATGTGGAAGAGTTCGATCATTTTTTTCTCTTCATTTTGCAAAAGTCTACTCAGATTCACCTCCTTTTGAATTGATGTGTAGATGATATTCTCATCCACGTTTGATATGCTTTTAACCATGTTGCTAGAATCAATAGCCATGATGTTATTCTTCCTATTCTAGTTCTTTTTGTTCTTCAGGTTAGGCTCTAGATGCAACTTCCAACACTTTTGTTGTGTATGACCTTCAATGTTACAGTGGTTGTGGTGATTGTGGGTATCCTCACACTAGTGTGTTGTGGTTTCCATATTTTTAAATTCCCCCCTTTGCACTTCTTCTTCCCCTCCTTAAAAGCATAATGGTGTTCCTTCTGCTTCAATCCACTTGATTACCCTTTTTTCTAGCCTATGTTCTCCAAGTACAAGCCTCGTCCATCGATTTGGGCTTGAGCAACATCACTCGCTTTCGTAGATGGCCATGTAGACCTCCCAGATACTTGAGGAGTATATCTAGATTATTTGGGGAGATACCCAACATTATGGCCATCTTTCTGAACTCTATGGTGTACTCTTGTACACTCTACCCCTAGTTTTTCCTAAAATAGTGCCACTAGATCACTATTCCTCGACATACCTAATAGGGTAAAATTATGAATTTATGAGGGTTTTAAAGTCCTCCCACTTAGTCACTATAGGATCTCCTTCCAACCTCAAGTTATTTGTGTGGATTTCCCACTAGGTCAGGACATGGCCCTCTAATTTCAATCGTGCAAATGAATTTTTTTATTCTTCCTTTATATGGTAAACACTAAAATAGACTTCTAATTGTTGCAACTAATGATTTAGCTTCAGAGTGTCAGTCTCACCTTAGTATGGCTTGATATTGATCTTCGCTTCCATTTTGAATAGGAATTGTGAATGGTTCACAACACTCGAACTAGGTTTATATTTTTTAGGTCCTTTCTTTGGCTCATTCTTTGTTTATTCTCGAGCTCCAAATCTCCCCTCTAATCAGACCTCTGCATTAGAACCCCCCATCTTCTCATAATATCCCAAGTTTATTGGTTGGGGCCACCATGAGGAGATTCATGTTTCAATTTATATCTGCAACTTGTGCTTCAAACTGTGAAAACCTCACCTCTATAAGATCATGAGGCTTATTCACAGATTCATCGACCATGACTTGGGTTTCATGGATTTTGGCTTCGTTAATCTAGATCCCCTCTAAATGTACAAAATATACCCAAATAAACCTTCTTTGATACTAATATGATCCTTAAACTACTATGGATATTCCACTAGACAGTTCATCACAACAAATATGATAAATTATACTTAAAATTTTGAAATCTACACTATGAGGGTTTATTTTTGTTTAGGATTTTGGATGTGTAAATTATTTTTTATTGTATATGCATGCAAATTATAATTATGTAGAAAATATAACATTGAAATAAAAACTCACAAACCACGATTTAACACAAGATATAACCCGGGAAACCCTTTCAGGAGAAAACCTAGTTGGAAGGTGAGGCCACTCTTCTCTCTTTCTTTGAATAGAAAATAATTGTGAGTACAGAGAAGGCATGTGGCCCATGGGCTAATACAATGCACAAATCCTCTATGTGCTCACCCTCCCTATCCCTTTTAGCTTCTATGTTTATTTATGGAACAAACTGCACTTGAAAAGAATGGAACCCCTTTTCCTCATAGTGGCCCAGTTGTAACACAACCCGATAGCATACTAGTGGTTAGGTATGATTCTTTCAATTCTTAACTGGAGTTAAAACATTGAATCATCTATAGTCCTCTTCATCATGATCATGTGGCTAGACCCTTTTCCATGATTAATGGGGATGACATGCATCCTCCTAAATTATGGTGGATAAAACAGGAAGGTTTCTTTCGAAGTGGCATAACTTTTGCATATGGACTCCGATTGAGGTGATTCTTGCACCATTGGAAAGGTCTTGTGTGTATAATAGGAAAGAAAGGTGTCGTGATAAAGTGAAAAAATTTACACCCAAAAATGTCATTTGATGCCTCAAAATACTCTTGAATGGTTTCAAACCCCAATTTTCCAAATTGGGCCCCACTAATAAAAATGGTACTCAGAGTTGATTCCTCCACGTTTTCCACTCCAAAAAGCATGGATATGGATGAAAAACAATATAATGATCCAATACTCATATATAGTTATATATTTTTTCTTTTAGAATGTCATGCATGGGAAGTGAAGATGTTTAACAAGTTAAGCTAGTCATTTACCTTATTAACTATAGTACTTCATCACCAATGGTGAAATTATAAGCTTTTAAACTTTCCCATCTTCAAGTGTGCATGGGAATATCTTGATCACATTATTTAATTGGTGGATACCATATATGAAGCTTGTATGAGGATTGAAGGATTACTTGCAGACATTATATAATCGATGTGATGTGTAGTGAATAGTCTAGTCAACTACATGATTTGTCTTTGCTTCTCCATAGGAAAATGTGATACTCCTTGTGTTTTAGTGCTTCACCGACATCATTGTATTGATATATGGTCACGAATGATGCTTTCGGTAAAATCCATTTCATCTACACTAGTAGACAAAAAATAGTGTGATAATAATATAAGTGGAATTCAACTTTGGTTTTCAATTAATATTATTTCGTCAAGAGGGGCTCTCCAACCCAATATGGAAGAGATGTTGTAATGTCATGTCTTATTATGTAAACATTTTCACTAGTCAAATTACATAAGAATAAAAATAAATTAATTAATTAATTAAAAAATAACTAATAATTATAATTATTAAGTAAAACATTTTGATTCAATCAAATTATATTAATTTTTAAATTAAAAATATAATTTATAACTATATTATTAATTATAAATCTTAATTATGGATCTATCATGTGTCGAGAGGGTTCAAATCTCTTGACGTGCAAACCTTTCCTCAAGTTTTTCACTCAAAAAAGAAGTCTACACCTTGAGAGATTTGATCCCTCTTGATGCTTGATAAATCCAGAGTTAAGATGGATCTAGGCTAGTTATAATGGAATCCTAGTGCCCCTAAATTTGTACAAAGGCTTGCAAGGAAGAATAACATAGCACCTCGTCTAAAATTTCTCAATAACCTTTTTTGATGAAAAAATAATGAGGAATTGCAAGAAGCATTGTATTAATATAAAAACTTTGTATGTAAATCCACACTTGTTGGGAGGTGCAAAGGCAAAAGCATATCAATTCAAGTTGAAGTTATTCTGGCATCGCTTGTTGATTTTGTCTAATTTTGAAGATGTTTATATGATATCAAAATTTGTTGCTAATTTCCTTGATTTTGTATTTTGTAAAAGAAATGAATGCCTCTTCTATTCAAACTTGTTTCAATAAGGGTTTGCTCACGCTACCTCATATTATGTATTGTAGCAGAAGAGATGAATTTGATTACCCATGAATTAAAGTGGCACACATTATCCAACTAGAAAGGATAAACCTTCTATCTTGTTGCCTCTTGGTTTTATCAAGTAAAGCATGTAACATAAGTTTTCTCTTGCCAACAACTATAAAGCAATGCTTTAGCCTAGTAAGGTAGTTTCTTATATTTGCGCCGATATGCGCTCTCAATCCCAACATGGAAGAGAGGTTGTAATTTCTTGCTCTATCATGTAAACATTTTGACTTGGTCAAATTACATAAAAATAAAATTAAAATTAATAACGTGAAAACATTTTTACTTGGTCAAAATAAGATAAAAATGATAATAAAAAATAACGTTAAAATAAAATGACTTCAAGGTATCCACCCATGGTATTGACCAATGGTATGAGAACCCATGATATTGACCCATGGCATTTATGTGGAATATAGCCTATTTAAAGGGGGAAATAAAACCAACCTAGATCCATCTTAACTCCGGATCTACCAAGCATTGAGAGGGATCAAATCGCTTGAGATGAAAAGAGATTTGATCCCTCTTGGCGCTTGGTAGATCCAGAGTTAAGATGGATCTAGGCTGGACTGTATTATTACACTAAGAGGGGTTTTACAACCATGTACAGGGGAGATGTTGTATTGGTATGTTAAATGAAACATTGAATAAAAAAATATATAATAAAACATAATGTTGAATCAATTAAAAAAATTAATAGTTAAAATGGCTCAATTTAAATAATAATGATTCATAATCATAATCATAATATTTCAAAACATAAAACTAATAAACACATAAAAACTTAGTAAATTTAATTAATAAAAATATAATTAAAAATAAGAATATTTATATACATAAAATATATGCGTAGTCTAACTTAATAGACAAAATAAACTTTTTTATCGGAATCTCGAAAAACAATTTCAAGAATGAATATGTTTTTGTTGTTGTTTAGAATGCATAAATGGATTCAACACCATGATTAAACAACTTAAACTCAAGTTTGTAAAAATATATGCCCAATTTTGATTAAAATTAACCAAAAAAATGTTGTGAAAAAAGTTATTTCATCTATAAGTTAGAATACGCCTAAAATATAAATAATGATTATAAAGTAAGATTGATTTTAGATTCATACTCGTAACCAGTATATTTTACAACTTCATTTAAATTTAATTAATAAGCATATAAAAACTTAATACATACAATAAACTCTTTTTCATATATATATATCACATAAAAAATTATAAAACATGTTCCAAAAATAATAAAACATGTGAATATATATGTAATTATATGTGTTATTTGTGTTTTAATAAAATTAAAAATAAGAATATTTCTATATAGAGAGAGAGGTGAAATTTATATAAATATAAATATATTGTTAAAAATCAATATAGATTCATCTTAATTTCGAATCCACTAAGTGCCTATATGGATCAAATCTCTCAATATGTAGACTTTTTCTCGAGTTTTACACTCGAAAGAGGTTTCCATCTTGAGATATTTGATCCCTCTCAATGCTTGGTGGATCCAGAGTTAAGAATGGATCTATGATGGTTTTAAGAACACTAATAACCCAACACTTACTTATTTTACAAATCATTTATGGGGTATGCTCTTTGTTGCACCATACTTCCTTGATAATAATTTAAGATCCATTGAATACCACATGGATACTCATACATTAGAGGTAAAGGCAACATAAAAATTCATCATCCAAAGGAAATATTATAGTTGTGGATGTAGCTTGTGTTGGGAAAAATACTAAGAGAGGGGTTGAATCAGTATTTTGAACTTACATTAACTTTCCATTTTCTTATTCTGATTTCTGTATGCTACCATCATTCATGCAACCAACATATGTACACATCTTCAACGAAAGCAAACAATGTATATCCAGTTAACTAACTTTCATATATTTCATCAATTGTTCATGTTTAACCAGTGCATTATTACTTCATTATTTATTCATTAAGCATAAACCATGAGAATCAAGGAACAAATAGATCATTAACACGCAAGAAACATATCCACACACATGGACACCAGTATTTTAGGTAGAAACCCAATGTGGGAGAAAACCATTATTGTCGTCGTCTTTGTCTTCTTTCTTATTATATAAAGAAAATCTTTTGCCAATCTTGTATTGGCGCATAATATTACCTGTACACAGGCACCCACCTGCAGAAGGCTACAACCTTCTCTCATTCTCCATCACCTATTGGAAGGGAGCTACAATCCCCTGGTCTCATTTATCGGCTTCTACCAGAAAGGAGATCCTACCCCCTCAACAAATTTACCAGCTACCATTGGAAGGAACCTTCAACTCCCTTATTGAACGCTCCAACCCTCAACACTTATGTGGAACACATTTCATAATATTTCGTACTAGATCTGACTTAAGACATCAAATCTATAGGCCTCCTTTCATCATATTTTCATATTGGACCCATATCAACAATAATGTCAAATTGAAGCACTGAATCTGAGACAGTACTGTAACACTACAAATTAATTGAATTTCTGAAGTATCAAATCATTGAATGTAGAACCCAACCAAAAACAAAAAACATCAATATGTATGTGACTACACTAAATAACACTTGTGTATGTATGTGTCTCCTCCGTATAACTCTTGCATACAGATCTTAAATTGCTGCAAACTGAATCGTGAATGACTGTAATGTTGAATCAATCACTAGATCATGTACTGAATCAATCATAGACTATTGAACCAATCACATATCACCAAATTGTAGCATCACAACTAACCAATATTTCGATCATGAACAACTAACCCAATCAATATTTTCAAACAAATATCATCAAGATAGAGACATCATCAATAGAAAACAACAATCATAAAAAAATTGATTAATTGTCATCATTAACCCACATTGCAAAACCCCAGAGCGTATATGCTACATCCATGAAACATATCAATGTATGTATGTGACTACCATTCATAACACAAATATTCGTAAAAATTATACGTGACTTCCCAAAAATTGATCCGCGTATGTATGTAACTATCCAAAGACAAACTTGCGTATAGATTTGAAAATTTTCGCTACAAAACACAACTTCACTCTTCACAACCTTTACTGTCAATATTACACACTTTTGAATAATTCATTTAGATCACAACATCATTATTATTACATATTCATCGTTGTTATCTAATTTGAAATTTGCAACAAGTAAATCAATCAACCATATATGTCAAAATGCTTTCAAATCTGAGTCTTCTCCTTGATCTCTGGTGCACAACTGTTCCAAATCATATCAAACATGTATAACACATTACTTGCACACCTAACACCTTGATCTCCATCTCCTTATATAGTTTTAGAATTAGCCAATACCTTAGGTAAATCCCTCGGTAATGTCGATAGTATTCTTTGACAGGATCAAATAATCATTGTTGCTCCAATTACTATGGGCCAATACCATGGTAATGACCCCTGGTATCCATAATACCATAATTCAGATTTTGTACGCGACTTTTCTTCACAATACCTGTGTATGTACGCCACCTTGATTCACAAGACCTGCATATACTTTCTCAAACTTTACCTTTTCCATCCATCTATCTTTGAACTATCATTTCTTTGTCCATATCACCTGTATCATCTGTATCAATCTGCATAACCATTATGTTATCACAACGTTGACATTTTTATTGAGTACGTTTCCATCAAGGACAACACCTTAGCCATAATGCCAACAATCTCTGTAGAAATATCACTATGATACCATGTAGAAATATCGCTCTAATACTATGTAGAAATTATCCACCAATGGATTCAATCTGATCTTGTGATGTACTAAAACAAGATATTGAATTCTTCTACAATTTGTGAAAACAAAACACGATCGCACAATCACATATAAGCAAGAGAAAGTAACAGTAAATCGCACAACACAAGATGTATCTGGGGAAAGAAACTGCTCGAAACCCCTCTATATATATATTGTATATTAAGTCAAGGAATCATGAAACAATACAATGCTTAATATATCATGATATTCTCCAGCACTCTCCTGACTATCTCACTCCGATCCTGCTCAAAACTGGCTTACAATGTTAAGGAAAAATTGACAAAAACTTAGCCAATTCTCAGCCTTTTCTTGTCCCAGCCTTGCTCATGCAATTCCTAGTGAATTAGGCCCCTATTAAATAGGAATAATTTTCTTCCTTGATTGCGTAATCCATCATGGCATCCCAATGACTTTATAATTGCACACATGAAATTTTCTAAAAATACAACTAATAGTTATGTTCCCTCTAACATCTGTCTCAACTGGGTCTTCCTTAGAACTGGCATGCATGCAACTATTAATAGTGAATTATCAGTTATTTGGTTGATCACTCATTGTAAAAGTAAATCTAATTTAATTCACTGGACCTCTCACTAGCTCATCACTTAGTTAGAACTAGTTAAATTGATTTTAACTCAATTAATTAAGTTAATTGATTCACACCCGCACCCCACTAGTGCATTAACTGCAACTAGACCCCAAAATATTAGAATCCCTCTACATGCCTCATCTTAGACCCTCAACTCGATTTTCTTGAGCTAACTTAGTCATATTGACTTAGTTAACTAATACATGTTGTTATGATATGAAATTACAATTTATTGTCCAATTTATTTAAGGGAAAAATAAATTAGATGCCCCACATTCCTCACCAGTGTGCATCAGAAATTCCTCACTAGTGTGCATCAGAATTTCCTCACCACTATACATCAAATTTTCCTCATTAATGTGGGTTCATTTTTTGTCCTTTCTAGTTGCCAATTTCATTATTTCTTGTTGCAAATTTCAACACTCCCCCTCAACAATAATGGAATTCAATCTATCACAATTTGGTACCATTGGAATTTTCTACATGCAACACTTCTCTAGTGTTGTTTGCACCTGCAACTCCTGAAACTGAATAGCCTTCGAACAATTGAATCAGTATAATGCATTTGTCATCAGAGTCTTCTGAATGCTGCTAGCTACTACACCTGTCTACTGGACTCTCTGCGCTACTTCTGACATCTGCATCCGTGCCCTCTGCACTGCTACCAACTCTGATCTGCACTCTAGCATTCAACATCTGTCACTCTGATTTTTATCTTCCTAACATCTGACTGCATCAATCTAATCAATCCTTCTTGTTATTGTTGTAATGTGGGCTCCTTGTAGCTAGGTTCGATCCATGAGACACACCATCTCAATGAACCCTGCCCAAATTTCTTCTTAGGTTTTTATTTGCACATCACCCCACCTCTCACCTTGGAGGTATGGCTGCATGTGCTCCCTCTGCCCATCTGAATCGAAATTTTCCCCTATTAGAGGTCTCTTCTTGAGTGAATGCCTCCACTCAGTGTCCTCTCTGCTTCTCCAATTGTGGCTTCTCCACAATCTTTTGAGAATGCTTCTGAGGCTGCATTTTGAGATATAATTGCTTCCTCTCAACCACCAAGTCACTAACCATTGCTTTGCCCCTCAAAGCTTTGCATCCATCATCGACCTCAAGAGCATACAAGTTCTTGACTCTTACATTGATTTGTTTCACTTGTCTCGTGGTAATGTGTCTAAGGAACACCTTTCATTTTATAAATATGACATCATAACCATGGTCTTCCAATATCGCTACGAATACAATATTCTTCCTTAGGCCTGGAACATACAAAACATCTACCATTCTGAGAGGGGAGCCAGACTCCCTATGAAAGGTAAATGTACCTATGTCTGTCGCGTTATACCTCCTTTCATCTCCAAACTCTATGTTCTGTTGGAGGTCCTTCTCTTACAAGTCACTGAAGAGCTATCTATTCCCCATCATCTGGAATGAGGCACCACTGTCTAGATAACAAATTCATCCCATTACAATGTTGACCATGCATGTAATGAGAGTAAAATCAAGCTCGAACTGTGAAGCCAATGGTTCACTCGCAAGATCTTTCTTGATTTCCTTCTTCAGTGGAGAATTCACGGCATAGTGCCCATGCTCGTGATAGTGAAAACACTTGATCTTGGACAAGTCTCTCTTGCCCTCTTCACCTTAGGACTTCTTTCCCTCGGCTTTCTTTCCTTTTCCTACTAATGCACAATATTCTTCTTGGTCTTTGTCGGAGATACCGTCTCTAGTGCTCCGCCTTATTTCTTCTATTACCAAGTCAGACCACACACGTTCCTAGTATGGTAACATCTCCCTCCCATTCACAGAGTCCTGGTAACTACGGAAGCTCTTGGGAAGACCTAGAAGTGCTAGGCTCACCAAATCATCCTGGGCTACAGTCACACCAACACTTCCAAGCTCATCTCGACATTGAGTGAACTTCGATAAGTATGCTGGTATTGTCTCACCCTCCTCCATCTTGATCTTTCTGAGCTTGTCCTTCAACACCAACTTCATGTGGTTGTTGTTATTCTGAAACAAATATGTCAATGCCTTCCACATATCACATGGAGTCGTCTTCCCATGGTGACTCGAGACAATATGATCTCGAACTCCCTCTAACAAGATCATTCTCGCCTTTGCTACCTTCTACTACCATGCATCAAGAAGTTTGGCATCTGCTATTGCGAGCTTGGGAATATCAGTATCTATGAATTCCTTCAACCTGTTGTCCTCCAACATTTCCTCCATCCTGTCCTTCCATGCTATATAATTCGAATTTCCCTCAAGGGCATATTTGAGTCTCAATCCATTGAAAGACATCTTGATATGGTGTTGGATCCTAAAGAATAAATCTACAAATTCAAAAATGTTCAAGACAAAACTCTGTTCTTCTCTTCTATTTTGATTCATGGTGCTTTGATACCATGTAGAAATATCGCTCTGATACCATGTAAAAATTATCTACCAATGGATTCAATCTGATCTTGAGATGTACTAAAACAAAGTATTGAATCCTTCTACAATTTGCAGAAACAAAACACGATCGCACAATCACATATAATCAAGAGAAAGAAATAATCAATCGCACAACACAAGATGTATATGGAGAAAACAACTGCTCAAAACCCCTCTATTTATATTGTGTATTAATTCAAGGAATTGTGAAAAAATATAATGCTTAATCTCTCATGAGATTCTCTAGCACTCTGCTGACTGTCTCACTCTGATCTTGCACAAGATTAGCTTACAATGATCAGGAAAAATCGACAAACACTTATCCAATTCTCAACCTCTACTCAGACCAGCCTTGCTCACATAATTCCTAGTGAATTAGGCCCCTATTAAATAGGAATAATTCCCTTCCTTGATTCCGCAATCCATCATGGCATCCCAATGACTTTATAATTGCACACAGGCAATTTTCTAAAAATACAACTGATAGTTATGTTCCCTTTAACCTCTGTCTCAACTGGGTCTTTCTCAGAACTGACATGCATGAAACTATTAATAGCGATCTATCAGTTATCTGATTGTTCACTCATTGTGAATTAAATCTAATTTAATTCACTAGACCTCTCACTAGCTCATCACTCAGTTATAACTAGTTAAATTGATTTAACTCAATTAATTGAGTTAAATTATTCACACATGCACCCCACTAGTGCATTAACTACAACTGGACCCCCAAAATATTAGAATCCCTCTACATGCCTCATCTTAGACCCTCAACTCGATTTTTTTGAGCTAACTCAGTCATCTTGAATTAGCTAGCTGATACAAGTTGTTATGATATGAAATTGCAATTTATTGTCCAATTTATTTAAGGGAAAAATAAATTATATGCCCCACATTCCTCACCAGTGTGCATCAGAAATTCCTCACCAGCGTGCATCAAAATTTCCTCACAAATGTGCATAAAAAATTCCTCAGCAATGTGCATCAAAATTTACTCACAAATGTGGGTTCGTTTTTTGTCCTTTTTGGTTGCCAATTTCATTGTTTCTTGTTGCAAATTTCAACATTCTCCCCCTTTGGACTCGATGTCAACCACTTTGGTGTTTGGTCACCACCTATAAACACACCTGCAAATACCAAGACTTCTCACCAAGCTTCTCTCCAAACATTCTTTTCCAAACACCAAGCTTGTATCCTCCTTTGACATCAAGGGAAAATGGTTGAACAATGTTGAAAAGAGGCTTCTCTTCCCCTTTGTAGAGAGGATCGTTGTAGGTATGATCTGCTGCATATGAAATTTGTATATTGACCATGCTCCTCCTTAGCATATGTTGAATCTTCTGAAGATTTTCAATAGATTACAAGACTTGATGACTCAACCAAAATTGACCTTACCTATCACCAATGACTCATGATTACAACAATCACCCAACACAGTGGGGTTACATATTTGACTCAACATTACATCAATTTCACAAAATAATGGGATTGCATACATAAATGACTTGACCCCAATAGCCCATATACGACTGAATTTTACAAATATTTACAACATGGGTCTTTACATGACCTTTACATCAAGAGAAAAATATGACATTTATAACCAAAACCAGGGACCTCAATCATGAGGTAGAAAAACCATAATAGTGATCAACAACCATCATTCACCATATAGGAATCTGCAACATAAACCTCTAATAACAAAAACATGGACACCAACATGAACCTCCTCATCATTAATATGTAAGATAAGACAGTGTAGTATCCAACTCTCCAACCTCATCAACATGTGACCAAATATGAAAAAGCTTCCAAGCATCATCAAGACATTGTAGTAGAAGCATAAGATAGTGTAATAAAGCTATGTCAACAACTCATCCTCTTGACCACATCCCATCAAGATCAACACTCTCTCTCCATAAGTATGAAGAGTCACAATCCTTTAGCAACAATATTAGACACCATAGTCAACATGAACATGTATTAATGACATATGTGTAAACAAAAATTACCTCCACCATTACAAGCCATATAACTGATCATCCTCTTGACCACATCCCATCAAGATCAACACTCTCTCTCCATAAGTATGAAGAGTCACAATCCTTAAGCAACAATATTAGACATCATAGGCAACATGAACATGTATTAATAACATATGTGCAAACAAAAAGTACCTCCACCATTACAAGCCATATAATTGATCAACAACATCACACCTTCAATATACATATCTACAAGCTTTTAACCGTAACTTTAACAAACTTAAGCAATATATAGGCATCATCCATATCTTTACCATATGCAATCCATGCATCAATGATGACATAATGACAACAACATATCAATGTCAACAAAAAATGAGTGAATCATATCATCGACCAATGCCAACAATGACCACAACATACAAATCCTCTTCATCAAGTGTATCAAGTAGAATTATCCATCAAAAAATTCACCAAAATTCTACTCACGTAATCGTCCATAAGATCATTATATGTAATTCATCCATCAATGATAACCCATGACATAGAGATGGTGATATGTATATATCTTCTCATCAATGAGAGATGCTAACAATAGTGATTAAATCATGAACTCATCATCATCGACCAATCATAGCATAAGATTGTGCAACCAAGCTCTGTTAGTAACTCATCTCCTTTATCTCATATCATCAATATCAACATGTTATCTTCACACATAAGAAGAGCCACAATCCTCAAACATCATATACATCACCGTATGTAGCATATAGGTAACATATACATGCATCATCATTATGTGTGCAACAAAGAGAATCTTCAGTCATCACAAATCTAATCAACAACGTCATTAACCATTGTTGTGCATATCTTCAAGCTTTAGCAAGGGTAGGACACCATTAATCATTTCAATGAATCATCCATAACTTCATCATATGGAATCCATGACAACAATATATGTATCTTCAACATTAATAATAATTACAACTATAAATCAACAATGATGTGTACTCATCATAAACATCACCATGCAACAATCAATGCTTAAGAAACCATAACGCCAACAATGGACCATTTGGAATCATAACAAATGTTCCCTCTAAACCTGTGCCAACAATTTATTGTCAAGACTGGTCAAATCCATCTCATTAATCAAAAACTCAAAGAACCACAAATTGCAACAACTAATGAACCAACATAATTCCTAAGCAACATATGGGCACTATTAATAGTCTGTAGAAAACCAAAGTCAGTGCCAAAATACCAACAACCAACTGATAAATACATATGAAAGCCTCCCCTTGAATCTATGCCACAATTTATTCATCACTGTTAAATATACGCGATTATCTTGATCAAAACTCGCATATATACGCTACTGTCTTTCATGAGATACGCATACAGAAAGTAAACTACTGTTTCTTTATATTCACAACTCTCCCTGAACCTGTACTGTTTGTTCCTATTCACTGTTACTTCATTAATTGTAATGTCAGTAATATACATCATAACCAAAATCTCAAAACAACATAGGGAATCATCATCTACATATGCATAGCTTCCCTCGAGATTGTACATCACTAATCCTCTCGACTTGATAATCATCACCTACTCTTCATGAGGATATATTCCTCTCATTCACTTCTGCAGTCACCATTAGAAAAATTCATTAAGTAAAATAGACTGCAATGAGAACCATCTTCTTTTATTTTGAATTTGAAGAAGAGGAATTGTCCCTCTTATTTCTGGTTGAATTGTTGTTTGCTAGCACATATAATTTGTTTGGATTCATATATCCTCTTGCTATAACCTTTCCAGTTTCTTCGTTTATAACTTTGAATTTATTTGATATAAATACGATTATACATCCTTTGTAAGATATTTGACCTACACTTAGAATATTATGCTTTATCCCTTGAAATAATAATGCGTCAACTGCTTTTGCATACTTTTCAAGTTTGATTCAACCTTTTCCCCTAAATTTTGTTGGAGCAGTATTTCCAAGATTTACCTTACCGTCTTTGTTTTTCTTGAGAGACTCAAACTTGTCCTTATCTCTATTCATGTGATGAGAGCATCCGCTATCTATGTACCATTCTTCTTCATCTTAAAATGAACAAAGAGCAAGGCCACACCTTATTTGTTCTTCTTCTTTCTGCTTATTATGAGAAGTGTTGGTGGATCCAATATTCTTATTTTATTGCTTTCCATGTTGTCTGTGGAGATCCATTGACTTGTTCCTGCATTATTTTGCTACATGCCCAAACTTGTTACAACTAGTATAACATCTTATATGACCAGAAAAGGGAGAAGAGGAATTATAATAATTTTGTTTCATATTCCTCCTATTGCAATCAATATATTTGTGACCAAATATGTTGCAAGCAAAGCAATATCCCTTAAAGAAACCTGAGTACCTGAGAGATGATGACCTTCCTGTGAAGTCGCTATTTGCTTGAGATCAAAATCTGCTTCTGCAATTTGCTGCAATGTGCCCATAGTTATGACATATAAAGCATTCAACAATATTGATGAGAGGAGAAAATCGATTAATGTTTCTATTATTAGGAGAAAATGTTTTATTTTGAAAATTCTTCTTCCTTGAATGTTGATCTGGTTGACTTCTTATCTCTTTAACAAGAATTTCAGATTTCGTATTGTTATCCTTAAAGATTCTTGCACAAGCCTGTGAACTAGATTCTCCTTTTACATTTTCATGAAAACAAAAACAATATTTAATGGAAGGAAACCTTTGACTACTAATAATGTTATCCAAAATATTAGTACTATCTTGGAATATCAAATGTTTATCCTTTTACTTTAATTTACCTTTTAGAATATTTACATCAACTTCTAGTTTTTGACATTGTTTATCCTTTTCTAGATAGTGCTTCCTCATTCCTTCTTCAACCTTTCTTCTTTCTTCCAATTACTCCTTTAATTTGATAATCTCTTCCTTCAACCCATTCTCATGTTCTTCAAATACTTTAAGTAGCTCTTCATTTTGCTTGTTTGACTTTTCAAGATCTGCATTTAGAGAAATGGTCTAAACTTTAAGTCCTTCACAGTATTGTTTAGATTCTACTACAACATTTACTAATTTAACATGATCCCTATTATCACATGCCTGCAAATTATCCTTAAGATTGATAATCCTTTTCAAGGCAAAATCAGGTTTTCTTCTAAGATTAAGAAGCTCCTCTAACTCGTCTTCTTCTGAATGAGTAACTCCATCTGACATAACATACTCATTTCTTGATACATCATTATTTTCTTTAGAAACAAGATTACCTGTTGGTTCTCCTGATGAAAAATCTTCCTTTTTTTTGGTTCCTTCATGGATTGCGTGTAGATCATCACATATTTACTTTGCAATTGAATAATGCATAACCCATTTTAATGTCGAATAAGGTATGCTATTAATGATGTCACTTAATGCTTTATTATTCTTTTTCACTTATTCACTTGATGACAGAGTTTTAGTGTAACCATTGCATACAAAATTCCAAACATCAGAACCAAGGTTTATTAGATTAGACTTCATATTTTCTCTCTGTTCTTGATAATTATCATTACTTAGCATAGGCATACCTGTATTCTCCATTGTTTCTAACTTACCTTCTTCTTTTGTTGCAGATTGTCCTTGACCCATAAAATGTAGATATCGCCACAGCATCAGACGCGTCATTGTCACTACTCTCCTGAATTGACTTCTTCCTTTGTGCCACTTTCTTCTTTCCCATCGTCCCTGATCCACTTCAAGCGATCAAACTTCAATTGGATTGACCTGGTATGATACCAATTGTTGGGAAAAATACTGAGAGTGGGGGGGGGGTGGGGGTGAATCAGTATTTTAAACTTACTTTAAATTTTATTTTTCTTATATTATTATGATTTCTATATGCTGCCGTCATTCATGCAATCAACATATGTACGCGACTTCAGTGAAAGCAAACAACGTATATCCAGTTAACTACTTTTTCATATATTTCATCAACTATTCATCTTTAACCAGTGCATTATTACTTCATTATTCATTCATTAAGCATAAACCACGAGCATTAAGGAACCAAAAGATCATCAACACACAAGAAACATATCCACACACATGGACACCATGATTTTAGGTGGAAACCCAATGTGGGAGAAAACCACTGTTGTCGTCGTCATTGTCTTGTTTCTTATTATATAAAGAAAATCTTCTTATAGTATTGTACTGCCGTAAACCCTTACATGTACGCATGCACCCACCTACAGAAGGCTACAACCTTCTCTCGTTCTCCAACACCAATTGGAAGGGAGCTACAACCCTCTGGTCTCGTTTACCGACATCTACCGGAAGGGAGCTTTTACCCCCTCGGCAAATTTACTGGCTACCACTGAAAGGAAGCTTTGACTCCCTTATTGAAGGCTCCAACCCTCAACACTTTGGTGGACCACGTTTCATGATATTTCATACTCGATCCACTTGACTCAAGACATAAAATTTGTAGGCCACCTTTCATCATATTTTAAGACTGGACCCATATCAACAATAATGTCAAACTAAAGCACTGAATCTGAGACAATACTGTAACACTGCAAATTAATTGAATTTATGAAGTATCAAATCATTGAATGTAGAACCCAACCAGAAACAAAAAACATCAAATTATGTATGTGATTGCACTGAATAAGACTCGCTTATGTACGCGCCTCCTCCGTATAACTCCTATGTACAGATCTTAAACTACTACAAACTAAATCATGAATAACTGTAATATTGAAACAATCACTGGATCATGTACTGAATCAATCATAAACTACTGAACCAATCACATATCACCAAATTGTAGCATCATAACTAATCAATATTTCAATAATGAAAAACTAACCCAATTAATATTGTAATACAGAGATCATCAAGATAGAGACATCATTGATAGACAACAACAATTAGAACAAAACTGATCAAATGTCATCATTAAGCCACACTGCAAAACCCTAGAGTGTATACACGACATCCATGAAACATATCAGTGTATGTACGTGACTACCATGCATAACACCCGTGTACAATTCTCAACATACTGAAAATATTCGCAGAAATTATACGTGACTACACATAAATAGATCTGCGTATGTATGAGACTATCCAAAGACAAACCTGTGTGTAGATCTAAAAACTTTCACTAGAAAACACAACTTCACTCTCTGCAACCTTTACTGTCAATACTATAGACTTCTTAATAGTTCATTTAGAGCAAAACATCATTATTATTACAGATTCATCATTATTAGCTACATTGACATTTGCAACAAGTAAATCAATCAAGCATATATGTCATCTCCTTGCTCCCTAGTGCACACTTGTTTCAAATCATATCAAACATGTATAACCCATTACTTGCACACCTAACACCTTGATCTCCATCTCCTTATATAGCTTTAGCCTTAGCCAATACCTTAGGTAAATCCATTGATAATGTCGATAATATTCTTTGACGGGATGGAATAACAGTTGTTGCTCCAATTACTATGGGCTAGTACCATGGTAATGACCCTTCGTATTTGGAATACCACGGTACGGATTTTGTATGCGACTTTTCTTCACAGTACCTGCGTATATACATCATGACCTTGATTCACAAGACCCACGTATACTTTCTCAAACTTTACCTTTCCCATCCATCTGTCTCTGAACTATCATTTCTCTTTCCATATCACCTGTATCATTGGTATCAATCTGCATAACCATTCTGTTATCACAATGTTGACATTTTTATTGCGTAAGTTTTCATCAAGGACAACACAGTAGCCATAATGCCAACAATTTGTTGTCCTTGTATTGCTTACCTCTCTAGTCTTTGAATAGCTTAACCACCACTTTGGTTGTTCACTTGGTGAATTAGATTTTCATTTGATTTAAAGACAAAATAGGGGACTTGAGGGCAATTTTCAAGTGACCCTAGGAGGTTTTGAAAAGATAGTATTATGCAAGGAAGGAGGGAGTGGCACCGTGAAGAGTTTTGTGTTTGTGTTGACCAAGGGAGGAGTGTCAACCTTGGGATCCTGCTCATAAAGTTGTCTTGCATAGTCGAACCATTTAGAAACTGTAATGTTGTTTTCAGTTTGCACCTTTTTCGGTTGGAGCTCCTTCCAGAATAATTTTGGGTTATTTTTCCCAAGGAAGATTAGTTATTCTCTCCTCGAAACCATGAAATCAACCTTTTTCTTTCTTACTATCTTCTTGCAAGCTTTGAGCTTTATGTTATCCTTGTCTAATTCCTTCCTCCTTCTCCTTGCCTTTTTGCGTTCCTCGTCAAACCAAGCATTAATTGGAAAGCAATTTGTTTCAGACTTCTTAATTTTTGCTCTTTTGCACTTGGCAAGTGCGCTTTGAATTAAATGAGTTAATCTGTGACTATGAAGGCCATGAAACGAGATTTCCTCCTTCTCGAAGAGCCTCTCTAGCGTTATTTTTGAAGGTATTACAATTCTCTGGAGTCAAAAGAATTATGCCCTTTGGGGGATTTTGTTGAACACACTAAGTTTTTGACCCTAATTGCTTATTTCTGGATCAAGAGAAATAAATTGGCTTGTGATCTGATTTTAAGTCCCAAATTTGATCTCCAATCAACAGTTCCTCCATTTTCTCACACAAACTATGCGAGCAAATTACATAATCTACTACACTTGCTCCATTGTAAGTATTGCAAGTGAAATTACCAGACTTTTTCCATCTAGTCAAACCATTACAAATGACTAAATCGAAAGCCCCACATAGTGTAAGAAATTGTTCTCCAAAGATATTGCAGCCTTTATCCTCTGAAATTCGTTCCCACTAATGATTACTCTCTTCTGTAAGCCAAATAGGGTCACAATCTTTTTTACAACAAAGAATGCTAGCTTGTTCACCTGCAGTTCTAGCATTGAAATCCCCCACTATAAGGACTTCACATAGCTGAGAATATATTGCAATATTTGTTTTTAGGGTTGCAAAGGGATCTTTGTGGTCAAGCCCTCTACTTTTGTAGATTTTTGAAACTTGCGGCGCAAAATAGCATGCTGCAATTCTGATGTGATTTCCATTTTCTGATATTTTAAGCCAGACAAATTGCTTATTTGGGTCTTTTTTTTCTAGCTGAATGAAACGACCTTCTTTTTCTCTTCCTAATACCATGATACCCTCGTGCCCTTTGCCATTCCCTGCTGCCTTATTCCACACTGCTATCTTCCAATACCCTTAAAACAAAGGTGTCTTGCACCCTTCATGCTCATGTGTTTCTATGAGGCAAATTATGTCTCTACCTTCCGCAACAGGTCCTCGTCTCCATGGGTAACCCCTGCAGTTGTAATAAAATAATCTTAAGGAAACCTGGGTACGACTTGATTGCTATTTGTTTTGACATGCAAGACTCATAGTTGAGTCTTTGTCCCTGCTTGCCTATACTGACCTTGCTTCCTCATTTCTTGCTGAAGAGTTTGCTGCCTCTTCTTTGTTATCGTTTTGCTGCCTTGTTTTGGAAGAAGATCCAAATTGCGCTATCACAACTTTACCTTTATAAATCCATGCTCTTTTTCCCTCATCTCTTGCTGCCCAAAATTTTGTCAATTCGTCCCTCCTTTCCTCTTGTTGTCTTATAGTTAAATCTTCTTATAGAAAAAACCGAGAACCCATCAAGAGCTGCTTCTTTCTTAGAATGATATCTTTATCACGCAAGTTGGGCATGATGACTTTTATGGGCCTGGCTCTCTCACCGTTAAGCTTACCTACTCTCCATGCGTGACATATTTGTCCTTGCCATTGGAGCTTGTCTTTCAAGAAGTCTCTTGCAAGGTCAAGAGTACATTCATTTTTCCCATAATCTTTCACCCCTTTAATAATTATGTTTGTTGCTCTATCCTGTCTTTCCTTGCTTTCTCTATCTTGCATGTTGTCAACCTGAATGTTTGTTTCTCCTTCCCTTTTAGCAGAATTGCTAATAACTTGAGCCCAGGTTTTGGAGAGTTTTGCGGAATCTCTTTTCCTCTCTTCTCTTGATGTCTTTTCATTGTTGTGTATTTGGGCAACTACTTTCCCCTTATCCTGGGATGGTTTCGCATCCATCACCTCTATATTCTCCACTGCAAATTTCTTCATGTTTTGCACTTTCGCTTTCATGCGTTGCCATTTTGTTTTCTCTATTCGGAGAGCTTTCTGTAGCAATGACACTTGCTCCTTCATAACTTTGTTGCTTTCTGCTAAAGCCTGGTTTTCATCTGTTATTATATGGATTGTACAATCTCTTTCCAGCTCTTTAGCTTCTACTACTTCAAACCTCTCTTTTACATTTAACAGTTCTTTCACATAATGATCAGATGACCAAGTGAGAAGTGTGGATGTGGGACTATATAAGGCATAATCATCAATGACTTTTCTTTTTTCTTTGGACTTGTTGCCACATGCTTGTAAAGAAGACTTGTTTGAATGTTGTTTCTTGCGAAATACCCAAGTACTTTCCCTTTGAGACATTTTTTTCCTTGTCTGCTCCCATTTTAGACGAGCTAGTCTCCGTTTTTAAATGCCCCTTCTGGCATTGACCCAAACCCACTTCCCAGTTTTGACTGATAAAACAATTTTCACTTGCCCTATATCATTTGTTTCCACGGGTTCTAAAGTTTCTTGTCCCATTATCATGATGATATTAAGAGAAATCAAATACTCTGCCCAAAAGTATAAAAACATACCTGCAACTCTATCCCAAACCCTTACATGATAAGCCACAAATCTGCCCATTCTTTTCAATTAAAAAAAAATAACCAACTTTGAATCCAAATTCGAAGATTACTTCATATTTTTCATCCTACTCCGATTTAACATTAAACAGGTAAACGACGTACAAATGTTGTATATATATATTTTTTTTAAATTGAGATTTCTTAATCTGTCCGTCTCATGAAATCAAGATGTGAAATATCAAAATCGCAGTCTCTTCTTTTCGTTCGTCCTCTGCAACTGAAAAAATAGAAAAACTAGCTGAGCACTACCTATGGAAGACCAAGGAGTCGAAAGGTCTAATAACGGTGAATTTCAACATGCAAATTTATGTTCTCCTCAACGAACATCACTTCAAACGATGGTAAACGCGAAGAAGCTCTAGTACCTGCAGGTTCAATGACGGAACTTCAAACAGAGGACAACAGTGAGTCCCTTAATGCTCAAAGAAAAGAAGGTGAGATTCAGGGTTCCAACACGGGTGCTCGGGGAGGGCCCCTTTTCATGCCCGGATTGATCAGTCCCTATACAAGCGTTCGTGAATTTGAGGCATCTGTTACTGCACAGTTAACTGTAAGTATAGTTGCTACGTCATGGTTCTACAGTTACAGGGGTTACCTGATGCTTGTGGGGTATTTTGTGTTTCTATACTAACAGGGATTGCTCTGGTAGTATTTGGACTGACATCTTTATTTGCCTGCTATTGACTATTGACTTTATCTGCGACCATCCCGTCAAGAATTACGAATCAATACTAGCATCTTCTTCTATATGATTGCACATTTCAGTAAACACTATATTTCTGGCTCTTATTGTATTTATAGATTTAAACAAGAAATGCTATCTTGATGGAATTGTTATGTAATGTTAAAATCTCGTTTAAATCTCCCTTAGAGATCATGGAAATGTTACCAATATATTATTAAAACAGTTAGCATGTTATGCCTTTTGGCGTAAACCTGTCGAGATTCTTAATATTTTACCGTCTTATTCTCTTCTATTACTGCCTTGAGCCCAATTACATTCTGCCAATCAATTCAATTTGGGAAAATCAGAAAATATTACATTTGGATGCTCAAGCAGGGCTCGATGGCAATCTTCCAGCTGCATGCTTTTAACTTATGCCGACGTGAATTATAGGCAGAACCATTAAGAGTCAGTTCCACTTTATTGGATGTATGCCTCGACTATAATAGACTAAACCCTACATCTCGTCATTGTCAAACAGGCATTGTTGTATTTTTGGTTTAAACTGAAATATTGTGTTCAGTCATCTGGAAAGTATGGTATCCTTACTGGGATCTTGACCCATAGAGGCATCCCTTTCCTCAGGGTTGCATCAAAGCATATATGATGCAAGATTGGGAATAAGAACCATTATGGCGATTGTGCTTTTGGTGTTCAATTAGATAAGATGGGTTGAGTTCTTCGCCTTTTTGCCTTTGTTGTTTAAGAGGATATCTCATGATTGTTTGTTCACTTGTGGGGACAATGCCGAGACTCATAATATCAGATTTAGTGGAGTGGAACTAAATATTTAACCATGCTTTAGCATGACAGTCTTTAGTGGTTAGCTGTCACATTTTTTTTTGGGTAATAAAATACTTCCTTTGACTACTAATATAAATAAGTAATGTATAAGTGATCTGCTTAGCGGCCACCTCAGGCTATCTCAACACCGGGTATGATCCGCTATTAAAACCGTCACTTGGGCATACATAAATGCTAAAAGCAGTCCAACAGTTATAAATCTATAAACAATAAGTAAGTCTGGGCTTTTGACGCACATATAAGCACTCATAACAAAGATCATAACTCAGGCAGCTGATGGGATGAGGCCTGCATTGGGTGGGAGTTGTCATTGCCCTTGGGTATGGGACGCCAACCATTATTAACTGGTTCCAAATAATAGATTGCAGACCCCCAACTCTCATTATCATGTACAGGCTCCTCATTAGGCTTCTTCGTCTCAGAAATGGGAAGTGCGACCAATGCCAATTTGTCATTTTGGTGCTGCAGTGGGGGGCTCCAACTACGGGGGTGTTCCCTTCTCTCATGGACATCCCAGCTAACTACGTGTTGTAACCTTTTTTCAGATCTTTGTAATTGCTTGGGTCAAGTAGAATGCTTTGGAGAGTCTATGGGAAGCTCCCTATTCATAATGCAGGGAGCACCCTTCTAATATTCCAGCAAGCCACATCCAATTCAACTTTTTATACCTGCAGAGTTATCGATATATACATATATCGATTGAGCAGATTAGCAAACTATTAATCTAGGAAAACATTTAATAGGCCATGCATCATTAAACATAGCATTATAGCATTATTCCGTTTATTCCTAATGAAAAAATCACTTCAATTTGATTAGTTGCCATACACTGCAGATTTCAATGGCCGAAACAAGCTCATCTCCTAAATGGGAAACTTCCAGGATATGCAAATAGGGAGGTGTTTGCCAAAAAATTTAGTGAACCAATCCTAGGCTTACTTTACATATATGATATGAGCGATCGAGAAAAGTTGCTTCAGAGCTTAAGATCTACCCCAGAGGGGATACTTAGGCTACGAGTTGCATAGGTGAATCAACCTATTTCCAACAGTCAAGCCCCTAAGAATGAGGGACTTGTTAAAAAAGGCCTTTTTGAGATTGACCATAGGTTTTCAGATTCTTTGTTGTGGAAAGAACCAAGTCGTTTGTTTAGGCATGAGGCTTCAACATTTATTAGATTAACCATCCATGATAGGCTTATGACAAATCATTTTGCAGCGATGGATTGGTTTGTATTTCTTGAAGGCCTTAACCTTGTTCCATTTTCGTTCTATCCACTAGGCTTCAAGGGATTGTAAGCCTAGCTTGATAAGTAGAGAGTCCGAGATCAAAATCTTTAATTTAGTCAATAACCAACTCGATTGTGTTGGCCTCATGAAATTTGCCTTTAAAAAATCTCAAGGACAACAAGTAGGTTGTTTTGGCCAAAAGATTTATTTCATGCAGCAGAATATGAGACTACCACAAGGAATGGTCATTGAAGGACAATCTAGATCTAAAAGGTTGCCCATTCTTGTTGAGATGGGGTTTAACAACTTGTTAGGCTTTCCAGATATTTTTTGGAACAAACATACCTTTTACATTTCCACAACTTGGAGTGAATGTTCATTGTTACCCATCCATTTGGGTAATCCCTAGGAGAAATTTTTTTCTCCTATTGTTTCGGCCTGCCAGCCAGCAGCCCTATCACGATCTACAAATTGCTAGCCTCAGATGCTTGATATCCATCCTCTTGTTAGTGCTCTCTTTCATCTATATGCTCATTTGATGAAGGAGGTACATTAACCATTTGAGGCGCATTAACCATTTTGGTATTAAAGTGCTTTCGTTTAATGTTTAAGGGCATTTTAGTATGAATCACAGGTTGAAATGGATAATAGACTGCTTTTGGTTTGTACTTTTGTTCCCATGGTTCACCTTGGTGGTTATTTTTGCTGCAAAATCTGGTAGGTCCTGTGCAAAGCCTCATTGCGTAGGGCAGACCTTATGGCCATTGGAAACAAATGAAAGGGTTGCCATTGTAACCTCAACAACCTTTCTCACGCCTTTTAGTGGTATTAATCCACAAGGGAGGTTTCCCTAGATCACCTAAATGATATTCTAATGCTATGGCCCAGAGTGATGGATAAGAGGTCTATAATATGGCCCAGGGTACCGACAAAACCTAGAAAGGCGTAGATGTTCTATACCAAGGTTCAAATACTCTATGCCTAGACCACAGATAAGGCTGCTATAAGTTAGGGTTTGATTGATATGCAATAATAAGGTGCACAATGTGATATAGTAGTCCAAATAATCAACAAGGAGGAACAAAGGCCCTCCCATAGACATTTTAATGGCTTAAATAGCAAACAAGTGTGACACCAACCCTAAATAGGAGGGATGGACCATGCACTGTGCTAGGTTTTGCCTCTATATGTTTTACAGATGCAATTCCTAAATTAAGAGCCACAAACAACCAACACGAATTCACTTTTATGCAGAAAATTTGCCTTAAAAACCTTAGTGGCTATTCGAAATATTGAGAGGTGGGTGAATCAGTATTTCTTATCAATTAGTATTTTTAATCTTTCAGAGCATTAATTATCTTTAACATTTCATCAACATAAACATTAAACAACACCATTCAACAATGCACAATAATCTAGACAATAAACACATATTTTTGGGTGGAAAACCCCCTTCGGGTTTAAAACCACCGAATGCTTCATAATATTTGTCTTCAAAATAATTACATCAAGTTTTTAACTCCAACTGAAGGGGGCTCCAACCCCCTGATTTACAGGCTCCAACCTATAGGATGCTCCAACAACCTGTTTACCAACTGCAACTGGGAGGACGCTCCAATGCCTTAAATCTCAAGCTCCGACCTGATGGATGCTCTAACACCCTGTGTACTAGCTGCAACTGGACAAATGCTCCAACGCCTTGTGCAGGTTACAACCTGCTCTAGCACCACCCTACCACCCTGAAGTGTTCTCAGGTTCCAACGTGAAGGTGACTCCAATCACTTGCCTTGCCCCACCTTGCCACCTTGAAGAGCAGGCAGACCACATTTCACATTTTTTAGGCTGGATCCCCCTACTCTCAAAACCAATATAAATAAATTATAATGAAGGTTTTGCTGCTCTGCTTGGTATTTATATCATCGTCAAATCCTGGCAGCTTCACTGCTCAATCTGACCTCTATACTTCAAACATTATTCACCAAACCTACCTCTGCTCAATCACGATGCCAAATCAAACCACTGCACAATCTGCACATCAAATTGAGAATCTGCTTCTGCATCAGCTATATTACCAAACCCTAGCTGCCATATCAATTGACTATTGCACAATACTATTGCATTCACACTATCACTGTTGCTGCTATACAAAATCCAACTCTGCCAATTGTCACTGTTTAATAACCATCTACTTCCATGTAGGTATACTGCTATCACTGTTCTATGTCAGTCAAGTACTGTCATATCATCAAGAAATTTCATGTACAAGGAATAGTATCAAGTACCAAAGATGCTGTCAAATGCCAAGTGCACTCTTATGTAGATTGTTATCACTCCGCCAGATCCCTAAGGCTAAAGAAGGAATCCCAACAGAGGTAACCACAGACCAACCTTTTAACTTGGTATCTAGCCCTACCAAGTCGGAGAGGGCTCTCTCCACAAAAATCACAACCAAGAGGGCTGGATGAAAAGGTTTTATGCTAGCTATGAAATGCAGAAGGGTTTGTTTTGATTTGATTTGTGTTGGGTTTGCTGGATGAGGATTAGGTTAGGGCAAATGAGATGGAATTGCAGTCCATTTGATGGGGCAAGGTAGGTAGAAGGCTTAGTACTTAAAGGTGATTTGGTGAGATGGTTTCAGACTGATGAGGAGCTAGGAAGAGCACAGGGGGTGTATTCTTCCTAAACTGAAGAAAATGGACAAATTATGACAAATTTCCCAAAAAAGGGCATGAAAAACATGTATTCTGCCTATCAACTTGAAATTTATTATATAATAGACATGAAATGTTTATGAACTTACAAAACATTCATACAAATGATCACAGAGAAAAAACAATGCCAAACATTCATACCACATGAATGCCAAGGAAATAGCTGCAATTCTTCATTAGTTTCATGCCAAACTGATTACACTTGATCAATACACTAGCATCCAAACTGATTCCAACCCTTGCTAAGAGTGAAGAAAGAGAATATATAGACATCAAAACTACATTCTCTCATCCTCAGGGGTCGAATTTATGAGATGAGGATGAGATCCACAAAATTCTGAACTAAAAGCTGGAGTGTAGGGAGCTCGAAGTGACTCCTACCTAATTACATTGAAACTGATTCATTTGACTTTGATGAGTACATTTACATCATGAATCTACCCCTAGGTAATTTATCCACATCATATTTACATTTACCATGCTCAATTACATAAGTGAAATCATGATTTTCAAGACAAAAGTCAAATTTGTAGTGAAATTTGAAAAATATCAGCAAACTGTCAAACGTGCCCTCTCTTTGGTAAATGCGCCCGCCCTTTGGTAAATGCACCCTCCATCTTGCAGGTTGTTTTTGACTGGGTTGCAGGTGTCCAAATTGGCTCCAAGATAGCTTGTTGGAAAGCCCTTTAAGTCTAGTTTCTGAATATGCCTTTAGTTTTCAAAATGAAGCTCATTTGCCCTGTCAAATCTCAATCCTCCCAAGACTGCCCAGCGCCAGGGCCAAAAATGAGGCAGAAACATGATTTTTTGGTGGTTTTTGGACATTTTCACCTACTTGTTTTGCAAACCAAGGCTTGCAAAGTGGTTTTCTGAGATGTATTGACCATCTTGCATCCAATGGTGGTGACCTTTTGCTCAAAAGATGGCTAAAAAAAGAGCGCAACGCCAAGGGCGCTGCGCGTTTGCCACTTGTCTCTGTGAGTTGACTGTCCAAAAACTCAATAAAAACACAGAATTTGCAAAAATGACCCAAAACTCTTCAAAATTGGTGAAGTGAGTGCTGATGAGGTGGCTAGGCTTGGAGTGAAGCCTCTGTAAGTATATCCAATTTTCTTTTCTCCTCTAGCATGGTCAAAGCCTCAATTTTTGCATTGGCTCTTTTGAGCTTGGCCATTGCAATTTTCTCCTTTTGGGCATAATGTTTGACCTTCCTCCTCAGAATGTCGTTGTCTTTGTTTGCTTTCTCCAAAAGCTTCTCCAAGTGCTGATTTTCTCTATCAAGCCATGGCTCCCTGTTTTCATTGATTACCATTGCAAGTTGTTCATTTAGGGTTAACTGATCAGCAAGCTCAGCCTCTTTTTTCCTCTCTAGAGCTAGAGCTAGAGCTCTTTTCAGCCCTCTAGTTCTAGGTTTGCCTCTTGGTGTTTGTTCTTCAAGCAAACCATACTTTTCAAGTGTCTCATCTAGCAAAACTTTGGCCTTTTTTGCCTCCCTTTGAGCTGTGATGTTTTTGACCTCATCAATGACCTGTTTTGTCTTCAACTGCTGGTTCTCCTGCTCAAGGAAGTTTATGACAAATTTAGACCTGTCAAGGTTAGTTTGGAGCTCTCTAATCTTGGCATCCTTCCCCTTGATGACTACACTGGTGATCTCATCATCATCCTCATCTAGGTCAACTAGGTCAAAATCCTGCTTTGTTTCATGGAGGTCATCCTCATCATGAATGATTGCCTCATGTACATCCTCCTCTACCATCTATTCTTTCTCCTTCTGTACTTGCTTTGTTGGTGAAGAAGGCAAGGCCCCTCCCACATTCTATGAGGCAAACACATGCTTGTAACTCCTCTGGTATGTTTTTGTCAATGGCTCTATCTCAGCCACATTACCCTGCTTAGGCTCATTGATCTCAGTTTTGCTAGGTGACCCAGTCTCAATGTGGGATGGAGGTGGTGATGGTGATGAAATAGGTGAGGGAGACTGATCTGAATGGAAGTGGAAGGATGAGATGATGAAGGCACATTTTGGGCATGCTGAATAGGTGGAGCAGTGAATATGTCATCAGCTATGAATGAACTCCATGGAATGTTTAATTGCTTAAGGTGACGGAGGACTATGATTTTGATGAGGGAGTGGTGAAAGAGCCTGTTCATTTGGTGTTCATACTCTCTCTTCTGGACAATAAATGCCATCTTGTCAATGCTTTGCTTAAGGTGATGGAGGACTATGATTTTGATGAGGGAGTGGTGAAAGAGACTGTTCATTTGGTGTTCATACTCTCTCTTCTGGACAATAAATGCCATCTTGTCAATGCTCCGGAAAAGGTAGTAGGGTATGTTGAGCATCTTTACCCCAATGAAGTGCATAAGTAGCCGAATGTGATAGGCATACAATCTAGAAAATCTACCTTCACATGAAAAGTATTTCATGATGATCTTCATCATGGGAGCATATCTCTCCTGGAGGTAAGAGAAAGGAAAAAGCCTCTTTCTCTCATTTTGGTACCTAGGCTTGATGAAATGCAGCAGGCTCATAATAATGTTCTTCTGAGTCTTTCTGTTTGAACCATTTCTCTCCAACATTTGGGATCCTGGTGGCAGCTGAAATGATGGAAGTTGACACAGTGAAAGTGACACCAGCTAGAGTAACTTGGTTGTCATGGAGGTTAGAAATGAAAAGTCTGGTCAACATAGCATGGTGTTGGGCCTTCTGAATTTGCTCACAGAACTCAAAACATCCAACATGTTTGAAACATGTCACAGCCATAGGAGATGCCAAAAGTTCTCTGGTATTTGTTGGCTCTAATATGAGTATTCTTCCCCCTTTGTGTGGCCTTCTCCGCTCTGTTTCTTCTCCCTCACTGTATGGTCTATTTCCTTCTTTTGTCATGATGTCTTAGTGTCAAAACCCTAGGGAGGTGTGATGAGGTGGAATGTGAATTTAGGAATATGGAATGGGATAAGGTATTTGAGGGAGATGAGGGTAGGGATTTATGAGTTAGGGAATGTGACAGGGAGTAGGGATGTAAAGGGGTTTGGGATTAGGGAATTTGTTACAAGTGTAGGGAATTAGGAGCCTAGGCAAATAGTGTACCTAGGAGTTAGGGTTTTTTAGGAAATGAAGGTTTTAGGGAAAGGGGATGTCAATGTAGGGATTTGGGAAAGGGTAGATTTGCAATGTGGGAAGTGTTAAAGGTTTTAGGGACTGAAATTGAAGTGTAATTAGGTTGTTAGGAGTACTAGGGTTTTGAATTTAAAGAAAGACACCAAACTACTCTTAACAAACTTCACACATCCAAAATAATTTGATGAGAGGAGGAATGAAGCAATTGTAACTTGCTTGTTTGGAGGTGTGAAGAACCACTGTTGAGAGATTGAAGGTGAGTTTGTGAAGTTTAGAGGCCTTTTTGAGAGTCGCTGAGGAAGACTGACAGGCGCGCAATGCCACAAGCAAGCATGCAACGCCTTTGGCAGGCGCGCAATGCATAATGCAGGCGCGCAACGCAACACACAGGCATGCAACGCCAGAAGCAAATGCACCCTCCCGTTGGAAAACGCGCAACGCCTCCCCTGTTTTGCTGATTTGGCCTTCAAAACTTGAAAACCCTACTTTGCTGAGTTTGCTCGATGGTAGTAAGAGACAAATGAGGTCTCTCTTGATGTCATGGGGGCTTTTATACTTGTGTTAAATTTGATCTTTGATTTAAAACCCACTTTCTGATGTTTCACTTTTATCTTTGAAAACTTTTGAAAATACCCTTTACACTTTGACTTTGTCTTTTGCAGGTTGATGATGTTGGAGTTTGGCACTCTTTACACTTTAAAGTTTGATGTGTTCAGTTTGGCATATGGAGTTGAATTAGCAGCTTGAGAATAGTACTTATTACATATAATGAACATAAAATTACATTAAAAAGAAAATAAATTACATCTCTGTTTTTTTTTTTAGAATTACATTGCAGTATAGAATCATAACTTGAAAGCAATATTAAAACTTTGGAAATATTCCTTAGAGATCATCTTCACATTTTGACAAATCTTTTTCAGATGATAAAGGAATGTTATTTGGATCACTCTCCTTATTTTTGCTGACCTTATGCAAATGAAATGGTGTTTTATTTGGACCTTGAAAAATGAAACCTAATGACCTAATGGGACCTTGAATGACCAGACTCCATGGTGACTTTGATTGACACAATAGCATGATGAAATGAACTTTCAAGGCTGATTTATGCTCAACAAGACATGAAGGTGGGCCAACAAATTTAAATTTTGAGGAGGAGTGATATTTTATGACTAGGGCTACCATCAGTGAGTGAATATTTTACATGACGTAATGGAATGATTAAAAATTTCTGAGTGGGACTCCTAAAATGATATGAAAAGAGTATTTTTGATCGCTGATGGTAGTTTGCAAACACTGACACTAACATAGGTCACTATCATAATACTGTTAGGTTTTTGTCAATCACTTCTGTTGCATCACTGTTGTTGTCATCACAATCATCAAGAGGTATAGAATCTAGATAGTGCAGACCTTAGCAGGCTATCAAGGCAAGTGTCACTAGTTGTATACCCACTAATATTCAAGGTGATATATCAAGCTTACATAAAAAATCACTATAGCATATACACTCTTGTCTTTTCATTGGTGTAGATGTCTTGAACTCAAGTTATCTTTGGCTTCAAATATTTACCCTCACTAAAAGGTTATGTACCTCTGCCCTTATGAGGAGAGTACATGCACACTTTACTGCTACTTTCTCTTATAATTCTGAACCAAAGCGTGACTGTCCATCCATAATAAATTGAGTGATCTTTGCTTCCTAACTCTCTCTACCTCCTTGCAAAGTAATTGGGCTGCCAATTGTAAATGTGCTACTGTGGCTTTTGACTTCTGGGTGTAACAGTTCTCAAATTTTTGCACTATCCTGTAATGTACCCTCAACCATTTGCCTTCAGTGATGGAATGATAAAGTGAAAACAATGTACTGCCTTCAAACCTCACTGTAGGATTTACTACTTCTTTTAGAGAACTCTCTAGGCTTCAGACATTTCACGAACTTTGACACACTACAGAACACAATGTTTTGGATTTTGAATGAATAGAGATGCTCACACAGTGCTCGTCACCGAGCTTAGTATTGCTATATAGGTCGGCTTGTAGGCAAACGCTGAGGCAGATATATGTATATATATGTGTTAATTTCTGAACATTTCTATGCCATTTCAGATTAGTGCACAAAATATTGAAGCAGATAGAACAAATAAATCGATCGATGGAAGACAAGCCAACAATAGAAAAAAAAGAAGAAGAATGATGGCGTTACGACGATCAGCAGGATGCTTCAACCAGCAAAGTCTTCAATAGGTCATTCAGCCAAGCGTGTCACACAACCCTGGAATGCTACATCAAGAAGCCCTAATTCAGCTCCATAAGAAAGTCCTAACACAGATGCACCAAGAAGAGAGAAGATAATTTCCTCCACACAATGTGTGTGAAATGATCTCCAAAAATCTCCTATCTATAATCATCTGTGGGGGTGTGTGACACGTCCTTTAAGACATTTAAGTCTTTATTATATTTCAGGTCGACCTAGCACATAAGTGGAATAGATCCAAAATACATGTTCTGCTCAATCGATCGAGATGATCTTTAGATCAATCTTACACCTCTCCGAAAGAGGAATCGAATAAAAATATTGGGATCATCATCTGAGCAGCACAACCCGGAGTTTGGACCTAGTTGCCCAAAATTAACACTCCCTCTCAACTAGGGAGAACTCCGTCCACTTGTGCAATCCAAACATCGTGCGTCATCTCGCCGTAACTTGCTTTACTGGCATCTTTATTTCAAACGGTGAGTCACAAAGACATCACGCCCCACTGACCCAAAGTCAGCTCAGAGGTTAAAACCTCTCTAGGACTCAAAAGAATCTCATACTAACCCGAAGTTAGTTTAACTGACCCGAAGTCAGTTGGAGGTCCCAGACCCCACTTCACTTGATCCCTGATCAAGTTATTGGACACATGTCATCCTATCATAGAGAGTACGACAATCCCCGATGCGTCCATCGATCTTGCTATGGTCTCTAACTTTTCCCACCTCATTGGCCAAGATGAGGGGTACTTCCCATGAGCCCCGGACTCCATGGGTAGGATGCATGCGGGGCACAGACCAAAGAGAGGCGAACCAACTCAATGTCATCACGGTGGGGTGGAAGTAGTAGCACACTAACTAGGTTCGGCAAGCCTAGCCCTGTGGTTGCTTATAGCACCAAGAAGCTATCCCCAAAAACCCCCTTGGAGCTCCCAGAGCTCATCGTCCAACAGGACCCTCCAAATAGGGTCGTTCTATGATTCCAAGATTCTCACGGAAGGTTAGGAACATGACCTTCCCCAAGGGCATTGTGAGAATATCCACGACCTGCTCATCAGTTCCTATATGATCGAGCCTTACGGCGCCTCGCTGTACCATATCCCAGATAAAGTGGTACCAACCATCAACATGCTTGGTTCGATCGTGGAACCTGGGATTCTATGACAAACGAATCCCCCTCTAGTTATCACAAAGGATAATGGTGGCATCTAGCACATCATACATGCTCGAACAGCTCACTGAAGAGCTTTTGCAACCAAGTGACTTCATAATGGGCCATACCTGCTGTAGTGTATTCGGCCTCAGCGGTGCTCAAGGCTACCGACTTCCGTTTCCTGCCCGAAGCAGATCTACGTGTGAAGTAGCATCCTGATGTGCTCTTGCGATCCACCACACTGCCAGCCCAATCGGCATCAATATATCCATGGACTGTCACGCTCCCGACAGTGTATCTCAGCCCATGGTTTATCGTGCCTCAACAAATTCTTGGCACCAACCCAGTGAGTGTGACGAGGCTCAACCATATGTTGACTCAAAGTGTTCACTGCAAAACATACGTCCGGACGGGTGTTCACTAAGAACATCAGGGCCCCTACGAGTTGACGATACTCAGTAGGATTTGCTAATACGAGCCCAACAACGCTGCCACTCAACTTCTTAAAGTTGAGCTCCATCGTTGTTGACACGGACTTACAGTCCACCATACCAAATCTTTCCAGAAGCTTCACAATGTATTTTCCTTGAGAAAGGAAAATCTCGCCAAGTCTTTGTCAGACCTCCAGGCCTAGGATGCATCAATCCTAGGTCCTTCATCTCGAGCTCAGCAACAAGCTCCCTCTTGCACTGAAGAATGAGAGGGTCAACACCTATCAGGAAGAGGTCGTCCACATACAACACCAGAATGAGAGGCTTTTCTCTATCAACCTTGAAGTAAAGGTTTGGATCAGCATTACTACGAGTGAAGCCCAGCTTCATCAGGTAGCTATCTATCCTCTCGTGTTAAGCTCTGGGTGCTTGCTTCAACCCATAGAGGGCTTTCTTCAACTTGCAGACGTGGGTGTCCCGATCTTGGACTTCGAACCCCAGAGGTTGCTCCACATACACCTCATCCTTTATTGCACCATGCAGAAATGTGGTCTTCACAATCTGATGAAGACTCCATCCTTGCGTAGTAGTAAGGGCTATGATAGATCGGATGGTGGTATATTGGGCCACAGGTGCAAATATATTATCATAGTCTATTCCTTCTTTTTGAGAGAAGCCACGGACAATGAATCTTGCCTTGAACTTTTCAACACTTCCATCAGATCTATGCTTGATCTTGAAGAGCCATTTCGAGGTGACAACTGCTTTGTCCTCCGGTCTTGGAACCATATCCCAGACACCATTCTTCATTATGGACTCATACTCTTCGTGCATAGCATCCTTCCAAACTTGATGCTTTACGACTCCCTCAAAAGATCCAGGCTCAAATTATACTCATGGCAGCTAGATACCTCTGGTATTTATATGGCTTCTTGTTATTCCCGGAATTTCCCTCTCTGGAGCCATATGTCTCTGAGCCATGAGGGTTGTAGTCTCCTTCTTAATGGCAGCTTCTCTTGAGAGAGAAGACATCTGTAAGAACATCCTCCCAAGGTAGCATATCAGATAAGTCAGAATGCATCAGATGTCTTTGTGACACTTGAGGAATGAGAAAAAATCCCTTATGCTTTTCTTTGTTAAAATCCTGACAAATGTCCTCATGATTGGGCATCCCAGACACCAACTCTTTGTAATCATGGGCCTAAATATTACTCGCCCACTGTCAAGGCCATTCAAGAATCATAGCCATATACTGCCATATGTCACTGTCCATATCTTCCTACACATCAAGAACAGATAAAGATGACTTACATGCAGAAGATGCTTTCCACTTACGTTCCTTTGGCCTTTATTCTTGATGTACCAAGCAGATCTCACAGAGAATATTGCTACTTTAAACTTTGCCAGCCCATCAATTCCCTCAGTTTCTGCCAATGTCGTTCTTACTGCATGTACATAGTCTGCAACTTATAACAGCTACTGCGCATAATTCATATGACCATCTCTATTGTCATAGCTACAATATATGTTGCAACCAACACTGCTCCCAAAGACTTCTGTCAAGGTACATCCTCAGATCACTGTTTGCATCACAGTCACTGTATTAGGATTCACTGTTCCTTTGTCCTAAATAGTACACATTCCACACAAATTCTCGCAGTGATTTTGAATGATGTCACAGTGAGATCCTCTAGAAACTTCAAAACAATGATGAAATAATGTGTCAATGATTTCCTGGAGATCAATACTGACTTCTGGAACTTCTGATGCTTCATAAACTGATCAACATTATGCTTTAGAATTACAAATATTTAATCCTTGAGAAGCTTAGGATAGATCTTCCATAGTGACTGTCCCTTTAGGATTCTTTCCACAGTGAGCCGTTGCTTATACTCAGAATTTTGAACCTCTAGGGATGCAACAAAGTCCTTTACTTATCTCATGTTCAAGGCTGCCAAACAGGTCTGAGGTCTTAGCTGCAAAGACAAATCAACCAAAGTCTTGAGGTTGCAGTTCGAGCTTGGCAAGAGTCTTCACACTGTTATAGAAGCTAGTCCAAGCTTCACAAGACTGTCCCTGTCTCTGTTCAAGGTTGACATAGATCTTTGCAAAGTAGTCTCACCACAGAAGTACAAGCTACCACGTTTGTATACTGCCCAGGTGACTGTTCCAGTAATTCAGAATATCTTTACTATGACTGTCTCACAGGTTGAGCTACAGGCAGGTTCAGATTCGATGTAAAACCCACCTCCACAGTTAGTAATCTGAGTCTTCTTCACACAGGAACAAGTTGCAATCTCCTCAAATCATTGTTACAACAAATCTGAATTCTTCAATTACTTCAATACCAAAGTCTGCTTTAATGTTGTTTCCCCACCAATCCGCAATGCAACAGAGGTATTCCTCAATAGACCCAAACTATTTTATGAAGCTCCTTCATAGGATTGCAATTCCGAGCTGCTGTAGTGGCTTTAAAAAAAAACAGTTCTGACCACAATTCAGTGATCCGAGTTCGATAAAATCTGCCCAAACAGAGGTCGAATTCAGCAACAGGTCCGAGCCTCCAAATGTTTCTAGCCTCGGCTCCGAAGTTTTCAGGCTTGTGATTATAGGTCCGAGCTCGAAGCTTTGACGGTTGTCCGAGCTCCCACAAATACAGGTCCGAGGTCTAAACTTTGACTACTGTTCGAGCTATACTGCAGCTTGTCCACCACAGGTCTGGGGGTGTAATATAGCCGCAACTCCAAGGTTTAACAAATCTGAGGTGAGGTGTACAGTTTCTCCAAAGTGGTGACTGTTAGACCAAGCTTTAAGACGGTGACTGTAATATACTTTCAGGTTCGAGTATTATTGTACTGTGAATACTACATACCAGCTGAGGACGAGGTTGCATCAATTTTTACGAGATTCAATTACCTAGATTCAAACTCGGGTTGCTATAGTGTGATCTTAAGAATCACAAGTCTGAGGTTAACACAGTTTACAAACCACAGGATCGATTTTTTCGAAGTACCTTTAAACTTTGATGTCTCTCCCTGTATCGCCTGCGTCCAAGCTCTGGATGGTTAGATTTGTGCACGTGGATGCAAGATTGAACAAGATTGAACGATGAGATATCAGTTTCATAAATATCGGCAAGATTCCGTAAGTTCATTACGCCAACAGCATAGTCGGGATTACACGTCGCCAGATCCGTGATAAGAAAGTTCGAAGACTGTTCCTGTTCTTGTCGCACACCTAAGGGCAGGTTTAAGTTTCTGTCATGTAACACCACTGCTGCTACATGCAGGCATAGGCATATTCCTGAGATATCCAAATTTCTCCTTATGTCGTGCTGTCATACGCCTAGAACATCAGGAATGATATTTCACTATATCGTCGACAGGCTATGCGTGCAAAAGACAATGGGCACGGGCAATAGCACATATGGATTTAACTCGCAGCCTACCACAAGAATATCAGAAGAAGGTGCAGTCTGAATACGTTTAGACACAGCTTCATCATCCTGTGAATCCTGTTATCTTAGGATCATCGAGGCTGAATCCTGACGTCAACAAAGCAGTTTCGTACACTAATAGAACTAAATCTTTGACAGACTTGTTATTTTTGTCTGCCTTTGCCCTCTTTCTAAGCTCATTCATGATAGGATTTTCAGGATTAATTTCCATGTCCATGGTAATGGTCTATTGATGTCGTGCTCATATAACGTGGCAGGCAGAGTTCTTCACAAGCATCCGTAACGATGTGTGAAATAACCAGGTTCGATCCTATTTGATCTTAGCCACTGAAAGTTTGCTTTTTAGAATAACCCACATCTCGCTGCCCTAGATTTATAAGCTGGGCGTTGTCTTCTCCTAGCTCCGATACCATGTTAATTTCTGAACATGTTCTATGCCATTTTAGATTAGGGCACAAAACACTGAAGCAGATAGAACAAATAAATTGATTGATGGAAGACAAGCCAACAATAGAAAAAAGAAGAAGAATGATGGCGTTACGGCGATCAGTAGGATGCTTCAACCAGCAAAGTCTTCAATAGGTCATTCAGCCAAGCGTGTCACACAGCCCTAGAACGCTACATCAAGAAGCCCTAATTCAGCTCCATGAGAAAGCCCTAACACAGATGCACCAAGAAGAGAGAAAGTAATTTCCTCCACACAATGTGTGTGAAATGATCTCCAAAACTCTCCTATTTATAATCATCTGTGGGGGTGTGTGACATGTCCTTTAAGACATTTAAGTCTATATTATATTCCAGGCCGACCTAGCACATAAGTGGAATAGCTTCAAAATACATGTTCTGCTCATCCGATTGAGATGATCTTTAGATCAATCTTACACCTCTCCGAAAGAGGAATCCAATAAAAATATCGGGATCATCATTTGAGTAGCACAACTCGGAGTTTGGACCTAGTTGCCCAAAATTAACAATATGTGACAAGGACTATCTCCATTACACAACGCTTGTACACCTTGAATTTGCACACTGATTTATTTATGCTAGATATCACTGTAACATATGTATCAAACTACCATACTTCAGGTTGATTGTGTTTGGTCTGCAAGCTTCAAGACTGTCACTTCTTATTGAGAAGAAGCCCAAAACAAAAATTCGCTGAATTCTTTAGTTGCTTTACACTTTGTCTAGAACTGAGATCAAGCTGCCCTTCAAATGAGACTAATGGAGTTGCACAAGTCTGCATAGGAAGAGTAGGTCTTCGTCGTAAAGGAGGAGCCGAGGTTCTATTCAACTTCACTGTCCTCTTGCTGCTTGAACCTTTCGATCTTCTTGTGCCACTTTAATCACAGAATATTGCAGAGATTTGTTTGGAGTGGTGCCCTTAGAGGGCCACAAGAATTAGGTCTTGTAAACAAATTTTGAGCCAGACCTTTCGTTGACATATAGTGTCTTGAAACAAGGACAATTTCACCAAAAGATTTCATTGTTTTGTGAAGAAGACCGCAGAAGATGGTGTATTTTGGAGCCCGGTCTTGCAAAGATCAACTACCTTGTGATGTCCAAATGGAGCTCCACAGAGCCGAACTTGCTAGATATTAGGCTTGTGCTTTGATGCCCTAACTGCAGGGATTTAGGGCTTCTTAAGGTTTTGGGTCCTTCAACAATTGAACAGAAAACAAACCTTTAATCTTGAATATGCTAGGCCGTAGGAGAGAGGATATGCTTTGGATAAGAGAGCTCACTTGAACCTGCAAGTAGAATACCCAACGAACCACCAAAAACCCAAATAAAAACAAAAATATAAACCCTTCGTTCTGAGCTTTTACTCTGTTTGTACATAAGTTGAAGTTTCAGAGCTTATTCACAAAAGGTTATTCATTTGAAGTGCATAGATTTTGAGGGAGATCAATGTTCTTTTTATAGCTCTTGGAGGGGTCTTTTAGGAGATCACCGATTGCACACTTTGAAGAGGATTTTCAAATTAAACATTAGAATTTTCATTGCCTTGTGACTCAAGCAATAAGGCCATTTGCCTTTGGATGAGGATTTGGATATTAATGAGGCCTAACATTCCTTTGCGAATTCAAACTATTAATTGGGGTCCTTTATGAAGTGTTATAGCCACCTCTAAGGTGAACAAGCCTTGAATAATGAGCTGGCCAATGGTGAGGTGCCACATACGACTGGAATCAGCTTGACGAGGATTGCCAGGGAAACTTGGTGATTTTCTACTTCAAAAACCCTTAAAAAGTGCCGGGTACATCCTTAGTCCAGGGAACCCAAACCTAGAACTTAGGGTTTCCAGCCATCCAACAGTGGAGCTTCCAACTTCATGTAATCCGGACAAATATAAGAGCGTTCATTAACAATTTGACATCAATGACAGGTGTTTAGTCAAAGTCAAACTCCAGGGTTGACATCAATGACAACACCATTCAATGATCTCCCCCTTTGTTATTGATGGCGACACACATACTCCTTCTGCGAGTACAACTCCCCCTGACTTTATGCCTCGATCTTCTTTCCCTGATTTCTCTCCCCCTTTGACATTAATGGCAAAGGGTGACTCCCCCTAACATTCTGCTTGATTCTGTGGGCCTGTAGACTGCGTGTGCTCCCCTTGACGAAATGCCTTTCTCTGTCTTCTTGCAAAGTACTTGTCAGTCTTCGAAATGCTTTCCTCAATACTTGTTGTAACAACTTGTTTCCCCCTGTCATGCTACGCTTCATACAGATTGACACTGCTGAATTTTTTCCTTTTAGAACTTGTCATGACCTTCTGCAATTATGCATTGCTAATTTGCTATTCATCAGGCTCTCAATGCTGATGACTCCTTGACTTCTTCTAATGATATGTCAATTTTTTAAGAGATGACGATCATTGTGGACCTCTATAACTTTAACTGTTTTGCTCCCCCTGACCCTACTATAATCTCATGAACTTGACACATTTGACTTGAAGTTGCTATTCTGCCCATAATACCGCATATCTGTCAATTGTCGATTTCTCAATAGATAGGTCTTCAAAACGTACAATTGTTGCTGCATAGACGCCTCCTCTTCAAAATTCATGGAGTCAACAAGTTGTATCTTTCAAAATAATTTATCACCCAAATCTCTGGTTGGATCATCTAGAACCATGTCATCATCCAATGTACCTGTTGATTCATCATGACTTTTTGTCCTTATGAATCCTGAAAGCATGACTGTCGAAACGTTCTTATCTGCTTGATCTTCTTGTACGTATTTTCTTCTCCAGACCTTCTTGTACCTAATGTTAAGTTTTTCATTCATGGTCGATTCCATCTTGTATCTGCAATCTCGAGCTATGTGCCCACAATTATGACATTTGTAGCATTCATTGTTGGAATTGTCATTCATGGAAGAATCCATCTTGTATCTGCAATCTCGAACTATGTGCCCATAATTATGGCATTTGTAGCATTCAATGTTGGGGTTATCATTCATGGAAGAATCCATCTTGTATGAGCACTCTCGAGCTATGTGCCCATAGTTATGGCATTTGTAGCACTCAATGTTGGGCCTGAGTAATGGAGTAAATGACACATACTTCTTGCTGTCAAAGTCATCGTGATTCAACAAACCTGCTTCTAGGGTTTTGATAATGCCCTTGATGATTCTACTTGTCATAAGCTTTGCAATCCCTAGCCATATGTCTAAAGTTATTACATGAAAAACAATAACCATTAAATAAATTAACGTACCTAGATGAGTTATCTTATTTGGATGATATTTTGTATTCATTCTTCTTCAGAGGTAATATAGTCCTTTGTTGATCCTTATTCTTGGTTGCTTCAACATTATTTCTTGGAGGCGCAACATTTTTAATCTTCTCTGGTCTTTCATCTTCTTCAGTTTTTTCATCAGTCTAACTTTGCGAACTCTCGGAGGTTGTGCCTTCATCACATAGAGCTTTACCTACTTCTTCAGCCTTCATCTTCAACTGATCCAATTCTTGATCTTTCTTGTCAATAACTTGCAAGTGCTCCTTTTTCCATTCCTTCAACTTGTTGATTTCAGTAATAGCTGCGTCAAGTTCTTCTTGATTTGCACAAGGTCTTCTTGAAACCAACTTTTCAAGGTTTGTCTTCTTCTTTCTTCTTCTTCTATTTGTAGCTTTAGCAGAGTGACCTTTTCTGCTTCTTTGTTGATTTCTTGTATCTGTCCTTTTGCTTTTCATTTTCTTTCCTAAGCCTGTCTATTTCTGCAACAACTGTATCTAGTTCCTTTTGCTTTGATACGTAGCTCTAATCATATTCCTTTACTTGTCTTGCCAGGTCTTTCTCTTTCCTATCTACTTCCCACACAGAGTTTCAAAAGAGAAACTTCTTCCTTGAGTGTGTGATTTTCCTTTTTAGTGTTCTTCCATTCTTTATTACTTTCTTCAATTTCTTTTCTAAGTGATTCTTCAACTTTTTTGACTTCTTCCAGTTGCACTTTAAGGCCGCTAATGATCTCCTTTGATTCTTCATTCTTCTTATTGAGGCTTCTGGCTTGTTCTTTTGCTATTTTCAGTTCAGCTTCCAGAAGTTTGACATTTCTTTTTCAAACCTAAGCTTCTTTATAACTCTAACAGTTTTGTTTTGAAATTCGATATCATTCATCTCTTCATCTTCTTCTTCAAAAGCTTCCTTCTTGTTATCATTTTCTTTGTTAGTGATAATAGGATCTAAATTCATTTCAATACCTGGAACTTCCTTTGAATGCTTGGCAACTTTCCTTTTTGATTTTCCCATCTATGCACTCTGAGATTTTCCTTCCAGCTATTAAGATGCTAGTGAAGGAACCTGGTTTGATACCAATTGTTGGAAATACCGATAGGGGGGTGAATCAATATTTCTTATCAATTATTAAGATAATAGTGAAGGAACCTGGTCTGATACCAATCGTTGGAAATACTAAGAGGGGGGTGAATCAATATTTCTTATCAATTAGTTTTTTAATCTTTCAGAGCATTAATTATCTTTAACATTTGATCAACATAAACAATAAACAACACCATTCAACAATGCAGAATAATCAAGACAATAGACAATTTTTTAGGTGGAAATCCCCTCCGGGTCAAAAACTACCGAACGCTTCTTAATATTTGTCTTCAAAATAATTACATCAAGTTTTCAGCTCCAACTGAAGGAAGCTCCAATCCCCTGATTTACAAGCTCCAACCTGACGGATGCTCCAACACCCTGTGTACTAGCTGCAACTGGACGAACTCTCCAATGCCCTGTGCAGGCTACAACCTGCCTTGGCACCACCCTGCCACCGTGAAGTGTTCTTGGGCTCCAACCTGAAGGTGACTCTAATCACCTTCCTTGCACCACCCTGCCACCCTGAAGAGTCGACGAACCGCGTTTCATAATTTTCAAACTGGATTCTTCTGCACCCAAAGTCAATACAAGGAAATTGTAATGAAGGTTTTGCTGCTTTGCTCGATATGTATATCACCGTCAAATCTTGGCAGCCTCACTACTCAATATGAACACTATACTTCAAACACTATTCAACAAACTTGCCTCTGCTCAATCATGATGCCAAATCAAACCACTGCACAATCTGCACATCATACTCAGAATCTACTTCTGCATCAACTGTACTAACAAACCCTAACTGCCACATTGTAATGTCCCCAATTAAATTAATTTGCTAAGAAGAATTTCCATTTTTGCAATTTGGGTGTTGGGAAAAATTTTGGAGGAAAAACTTAGGAAAAGTGGGTCGAAGAGCTTTTAGTGGAATGTGGGGGTCACTCACCCACAAAATAATACGCACCACCTGGTAAAGAATTCAATTTTCCTAAGTGAGATCGAAATCATAGGAGGGACCCACATGATACCCACGACCAACAAGCATAAATAGGACGAAAGAAGCATCACTTGGGGCTTTTGACATTTTGATATCTGATTGTTGCTTTGGCTGTTCAGCTAAGCTACAAAGTGTTTCTTAGCACAAGAGCTTCCCAAGGAGTGAAGCTCATCCTTTCTTCGGTGGAATTCGAGTGCCACCCTAGGAAGCCTTCCATTTTTGTTTTGAGACTAGGAGAGAAGCATCCTACAGGAAACACGCAATTCTGGTTCAGCAGGGACGCAGAAGCAGAGGCCACGCAGTCTTTGAGGAGAAGTGGTGTCGGGAATTGATAGAATAGTGTTGCTAGGGTGTTTCTTGGCCAATTTCCAGACTAGAGAAGGTGGATTTCCAACAGGAGAGAGAGCACATCCTTCAGTACGAATTTCTGGTCTTAGAGACTGTGTCACCACCTATAGGATTGCATCATCACCTATAGGACTGCGTAGTCATTTGTGTGGGTTGTTCGGGAAGAGTCTTAGATGGAGGTTTGAGGAGTTGGGTTGCTGGGATTTTGGTTGGAAGACTATTGTGAGGGGATGTAATATCCCGAAAGGGAAATAGACAGCAATACTGCAAGCCCCGGTCATGTGAATGTCTATTCCCGCTGTGAAAGTTGCAGGGTCTGCTATCCCGCTGGAGCTGGACAAAGTCTCTGAACGAGAGAGCCTCCATGAACTCCTGCCCGTATGCCTGGTACTCTGCAAAATAGTCACCCATGTGGCCCGGCTCCGGCTCTCGCTGTGCTGCTGCCCCTGCGTCCTCTGCTAGGAAGGTAGGCATAGTGGATCGCGTGGGTGCTGGAATATCCCTCTGTGCTCCCCTCTGTGCTCCTGCCCCTGTGTCCTCTGCTAAGAATGTGGGCATAGTGGATCGCGTGGGTGCATGCAATGCCATGATGGGGATAGCATCACGCACCGGCACATGATGGGACGTACCCGATCCCTCGCCGATCTGAAAACTAGCCTCCAACGCAGTGAGTCTCTGTGACACATCCTGCATGTGTTGGAGCGTATCTCTAAATCTCCTCGCATCATCACCATCTGCCATTGGCACTTTCTGCTATGTGCCTACAGGCTCCTCAGAAACTGCACGGCTGCTGCAAAACCATACTACTACTTGACTTCGACCTCCGATTTACCCACTGAAAACTACTCAGAAAATTCTAGGAATTTGGGAAGCTGATCCTTGCCCAAAACCCAGAAAAACCCAGAAAACGTTTCTTCTAATTCCAACCTTCAAATTTGACCCTTTATATTTTGGCCCTTTTTCCAATTTCGTTTTTGGTACTGCAACTGCTAAACCTCTGTATGATATTTTTCCCGATGTCATAGACTGCTAGCTCCACAGGCTGAGCCAAATCTATGCTCTGATACCACTGTAATATCCCGAAAGGGAAATAGACAGCAATACAAGCATACGACAATATAGGAAATGCCGAAAATAGAACATAAAGCAAATACACATAAAAATGCCGGAAATGCTAAGCCATTTTATTAATCCGAGAATATAATGAGATACAATGGATAATCAAAATAAATGCACCTATCCTTGCTCAAGGCAAGTGAAGAACCCTCTCAGAAAAACAGGAAATGGCTGCTACAAGAAACTGCATCCCAGCTGCTGGAAGAAACTGCCGTAAACTGCTGCTGCTGGAATGAACTGAAGCTAGGGGCCGATCCCCTTGCCGGAATGAGCTGAAAATCGGCAGACCACCTGAACTCACCACCCCAGACAAAACCCAGAAACCATATACAAAACGGACCACCTCCGAAAATCACCCCTAGAAACCCTCCTCCTAGAAAAACGCTATCCCTCCAAGAACTGCGCAGACACCAACTGAAATAGACTGAAATGGGGCCACCACTCCTCAGGAAACTCACCAAATGATAAACGCTGAACCTCCACACCGGAATAGGCCTGAATCTCCTGCAGGAATCGCTACCACTAAACAACTCCAACTCAAAATGCGTCCTCCCTCCAAGGACTGCGCAGTCACCCAATGAAGCTCAGCTCCTCAGCAAAACTCCCAACAAAACACCTGCAAATCTCCTGCTAAAGACTGAAGAAAAACCTTGCCCGAGCAGGCACTCGAAGTCCCCCGAGGCCAAGGGTGAGATCTCCGACCGGAGACACTCAGTCGCACTAAACAGTGCTGCAGACCGACTAAATAGCCAGCGTGCTCAAGTAGACAGAAGTCTAGCTCAATATCATCAACAATATCAATAATGCCCAAATGAGATAGCTCTCCCTCCTTTTATAACGCTGGCCCCCCCTCAAAACCCTACGTGGTCCCTCTCTCTCCCACGTGCTCCTCATGGGCTTGCGCAGAAGCTTCTAGAGGCTACGTGAGCCTCCTCTCATATGTGGTGTGGACCCCCAAGGCTCCCCCTTAAGTTATAACGTTGCATCTACTAGGGAAACACTTTATTTTATTTAAGTGAGTTAGCCCCCCTTTTCTCACTTTTATTTATTAATTAACTATAGGCGGCAAAACTATACAAAAATCAAATATTCCAATTAGCGGTGCTAATTAGGAATATTACATACGGTGGTCAACAGGATGCTTCAACCACAAAGTCTCAATATGGTCAGCCAACCAGCGATGTCACACAACCCTCTAGGAGAGCCAAACGGTCAACTCAAAAGTCAACCAAAAAAGTCAACATTGTCAGTCAACGTAAACAGCAGCAACAGCTAGGTCAACGCAAAAAAGTCAATCAACGTTTTGCCTCAGGAATTGTGCCAAAAAATGCGGATTTGGAAAATCGAACTTTTGGGAGAGTTTCAGGGCTTTTTGACCTTGCGTTGGCCAAAGTCAACGCTAGTCAAAGTTTGCTGCAGAAACCCTAGACCGAAATCAGAAATGTGTTGTTGCTTGGAATTTCCCACATGTGGAGAGAAGAGCCATCAAGGTCATCGAACCAATCAGATGAGGAGAGAGAAATGTGTGAGGATGAGATGAGTGAAAATGTCCTCCAATGTTGACCAATATATATCCATTAGTGACGGTGTGTGACACAATTGCTGAGGCACAAAACCTTAAGGCCGACCTGCAGATATCTTGAATAAATTCAAAATAAATGTTCTACTCATCGGATCAAGATGATCTTTAGATCGATCTTGCACCTCTCCGAAAGAGGAATCCAATAAAAATATTGGTATCTTCATCTGAGCATCACAACATGGAGTTTGGACCTAGTTGTCCAAAATTAACAGGGTATGGCCCTCTGTGCCTTCAAGTCCTCAAACAAGCCTCAGACTTCACTATGCCTTACTATACCTTCGTTGTCCTCAAACGAGCCTCAGACTTTGGTTGGAGAGTCGTCGAATCCTTCAGGATGACCAAAAATTTTCTTAATGTGCCAAATCAATAGTCAACAGATTGCCCTAAATGGTTGATAACAAATAATTGATGAAGAGAGATGGTTGACTAGGGTGAAATGTTTCACCACCAAAATCAGTTGAGAGAAAGGGATTAGCTAGGGTGGGATCACCTACACCAAAACTAATCAAGAGAAAGGGGTCTTAAAACCATCAGAGTCGCAGCTCAAAGAAAACAGAGATATTCCAATCTAAATCAATGATGATAAAATGATTCCATCTCTCCTTTATTTATAGATTCCTCATGGGGTTTCTCTTCCTTAATCTAATGTGAGGGGTTGCAAGTGTAGCCCCCAATTTCAGCTTTTTTTGCCCCATCTACCCCAAATTTACCCAATGTTGACCCAAACATTGGATAATGGGTTTCCCCCTTTATCAAAGACTATAGCCTATGGGGTTGGATAGGCTATTTCGTCCTCCCTTGGGAAATTAATCCATAGGGGGCATTTCAGTCCCCCCTTCCCAACATTGCTTGTCCTCAAGCAATTGCATGTTTGGGTGTGGTACTATATTTCCTTCAACTCTCAAGAATGAAAAACTCTCTTTGATCTTTACAGATGTCATAGCGAGAACACCTACACCCTTCTTCAATTCTTGTAGCCCAATAACCAACATGTTGGTTGGAGATGTCACCATGCAATAGTCACTGCTTCCATTCACTAGTTTATAGTTCAATTTTGGGTCAAGAGTACTAGTATGTGCTACTGTTAAAGCAAGTTATGCTTTTAGACATGCATTTTCAATCTCCCTTTTACTTGTTCCAACAATTTCATCACTATTACATCCTTTATCAATCACCTGGGGTTCATATTCCTTACTAGAATTTATAGAACCCTCTTCATTCGGGACTGAATGATAGCTACTTTTAGATGAGGAGAACGAGTTTTTCACTTGTAGATTATGATTACACTTAGATAGTGGCCATGCTAAGACTTTTGGAGCCAAGCACACCAGATCTCCATCATCAATGTCAATCAAGTTGGTGTCAAATAACCCCATAGTTGCTAAGACATCCTGAGGAGTTTGTGCAAGCAAATATTTTAAGGATTGTCTTGGACTAATCACTTTTGTCTTTCTTATTCTATCCATCTTTTCTGTCTCCTAGCCTACCTGCCGTATACAAAGTTTTTTAAAAGACCTCCTTCTAGCCACACCTTTGTAACGCAATCTTGATTTAGCAAGAAAGGCTCAGACTTGCATAAATGTCTAAGTAGATTCCCCGGGAGATTAACTTCAACATCTTTTTTGATAAAAGAATCTAATATCCAAAGCGAAACCATAGTTGAATAAGACAATGTTTCTAAAGGTCATCTACACAAAAGGTTGCTTCCTTCAAATCTCTCACATTGCAATATTCTTTTATTGTCATTTCAACCTTTTTCCTAAGTTAAACCTCGATGAGTTGTGAACTAAGAGTCCTTTGAGAAGAATGTTCTTGCACAACACCCTAATGTACTTCCTCTATTTTCTTTTGGCCCTCAACTTTCCTCCTTTATTGCCATCCATTCGTCCCTAGATCAATTAGATCCTTCAACATGAACCTCAGCCTAGAGGAAAGCCCTTGGATATTGGACATTTTTTTCATCCTATCGAAGTAAGCATCAATATGTTCCTTGCCCTTTGAATGGTCAATCATATAACCAATAGTGATTATCAGTTTTCACAAAGCTTCAACGTTTTCCTCCTTTGGAGGTTGAAATTCACTAATTAATTTCTTCATGCATGCATACATAATTCTTTTGGTCAGCATGTTTTCTTTATAGAGCTTGCCAATAAACCTTATATTTCCTAGCATTTATCGTTGTGTTGCAGCGTTCTTCTCCCATCTTTCTGCTGAAAGGTTTTTTTCACCATGATCCTTTGCTTTCTCAGCCTCTATCTCTTCTCTTTCATCTTTTTCAAATTTCGCCTAACATTTCTTCAAAAGAACTGGCTTGAAAACAACCTTCTCATTATCTTCATAGTATTTTGGTAATCCTATAACAAGTTGAAAACAGAATTTCGCATAAATTTCATAAAAAGTCAGCTCCATCAAGGCTTTGTCAAATATCTAAGATATTATACCATGAAGACATAATGCAGAGTCAATGTTCACTTCTTGGTCTGGTACAAAAAGTTTGTCAAAGTTTTGGGGGGTTAATTTATTTAGAATGGATTTAATTTGTCTTTGTTTCAACTGATCCTCACCAGAAACCTTGCCCACTTCATATCGGTTCTCTAATTTATGAACTACGGGCAGGGAAGGCTATGGAGGAGGAATCAAACCCTTTTGCAAACCAGAAGCACACTACCACCTATCAACACCAGAATCATTTCTCACTAGTCCAACTTGTGGAAATAGTGCTTGCACATAGGGCCCTCCAGGGAGGATGCCATTCACATTCATTTGTGTTGTACAGGTATTTCTTCCAAAGCTAGTATTAAAACCTTGGCTAGGTCGAAACACAACGGAGGAACCACTAAAACCTGCATCCATCTGCATATCACCGCCAGCATCCACTAGCTTGGCCCATCTATTATCATTCATTAGTGTAAGAAGGAGCTAGCTTCCGAGCTTGAGATGAAAGACCTAGGATTGATGCACTATTTCCTAGGCTTGGAGGTCTGGCAGAGGCCAGGCGAGATTTTCCTTTCTCAAGGAAAATATGTCGTGAAGTTGTTAGAGAGATTTGGTATGGTGGACTGTGAGTCTATGTCGACACCGATGGAGCTCAACTTTAAGAAGTTGAGTGGAAATGTTGTTGGGCCCGTGCTAGCAAATCCTACCAAGTATCAACAACTCATAGGGGCCCTGATGTTCTTAGTGAACTCCCATCCGAACATATGTTTTGCAGTGAACACTTTGAGTCAACATATGGTTGATCCTCATCATATTCACTAGATTGGTGCCAAGAATCCGTTGAGATATCTTCAGGGCACAATCAACCACGGGTTGAGATACACTGCTGGGAGTTTGAGACTCCATGGATATATTGATGCCGATTGGGCTGGCAGTGTAGTGGATCGCAAGAGCACATCTAGTTGTTGCTTCACCGTGGGTTTTGCTTCGATATCTTGGATGAGCAGAAAGCAAAAGTCAGTGGCTTTGAGCATTACTGAGACCGAACACATTGCAGCGAGTATGGTTTGTTGTGAAGTTGTTTGGTTGCGAAAGCTCTTCAGTGAGCTGTTTGGGCATGTGCTAGATACCACTGTTATCCTTTGTGATAACTAAAGTGGGATTCGTCTTTTTGAGAATCCTGTGTTCCACGATCGATCCAAGCATATTGATATCAGGTACCACTTTATCTGGGATATGGTACAGCGAGGTGTCGTAAGGCTCGATCATATAGGAACTGATGAGTAGGTCGCGGATATTCTCACAAAGCCCTTGGGAAGGTCAAGTTCCTAACCTTCCGTGAGAAGCTTGGAATCATGGTAAGATCTTATTCAAAGGGTCTTGATTACGTTGGACTATGAGCTCTGGGAGCTCCGGGAGCTCTGGGGGTCTTAGGGATAGCTTCTTGGAGCTATAAGAAAATACGGGGCTAGGCTTGCCGACCTTGTTGTGTTTCTGCTCCACCGATGATATTGAGTTGGCTCACCTCTCTCTGATCTGTGCCTTGTGCGCATCCTACCCATGGAGTTTCGGACTCATGGGAAGTACCTCTCATTTGGCCAATGAGGTGGGAAATGTGGATAGAGACCATAGCAAGACCGATGGACACATCGAAGATTGTCGTACTCTCTACGTCTAGGATGGCACGTGTCCAACACCTTGATCTAGGATCAAGTATGATGAGATTTTATCCTCTAAACTGACTTCGGGTCAGTGAACTAACTTCGGGTTAGTATGAGACTCTTTTGAGTCCGAGAGAGGTTTTTACCTCTAAGCAGACTTCGGGTCAACTGTGTGTGATGTATTTGTGACTCACCTTTTGTTCTGAAATAAAGAGCCAGCAAAGCAAGTTACGGCGGGATGACGCACGATGTGTGGTTTGGTACATGATCGATGGCACTTGTGGACAGATGAAGTTCTCCCTAGTTGAGAGGGAGTGTTAATTTTGGGCAACTAGGTCTAAACTCCATGTCGCACTGGTCATATGACGATGGTCGAATTTTTGGTGGATTCCTCTTTCGAAGAGGTGCAAGATTGATGTAAAGTTCATCTTGATCAGATGAGCAAAACATTTATTATGAACTTATTTTCCACATGTGCAAGGTCGGCCAAATTTATCCCACATGCCTAAGAGATGTGTCACACACCCTCATTGATGAATATAAATTGGAGAGACCTGGAGGTCATTTTCTCATCATCTCATCACACATTCTCTCATTGTGATCTGATTGGTTCAATAGCCTTTGGAGGCCTTTTTCCCTCACACGTGTGGAGCGACGCTGCTGTTTTCTGCACTGATCTGTTTAGGGCTTTCTGTTTTCTGCGATGATATGTTTAGGGCTTTTCTGCTGCAGCGTTGACTAGCGTTAACCATGGTCAACCCTTGGTCGTTTGACCTCAATCTTCTGCGGAAATTCTGATTTTAGGAGGTCGTACAGTTGGGCACTAAAATCGAGGAATTTATTGTGATCTGATTGGTTCAATAGCCTTTGGAGGCCTTTTTCCCTCACACGTGTGGAGCGACGCTGCTGTTTTCTGCACTGATCTGTTTAGGGCTTTCTGTTTTCTGCGATGATATGTTTAGGGCTTTTCTGCTGCAGCGTTGACTAGCGTTAACCATGGTCAACCCTTGGTCGTTTGACCTCAATCTTCTGCGGAAATTCTGATTTTAGGAGGTCGTACAGTTGGGCACTAAAATCGAGGAATTTCTGGCTATTTGACCGAAGCCCCAGTTTGTTGCACTGACTTTTCTACGTTGTCCCTGGTTTGACTTGCGTTGACTTGTGATGAGCTGTCTTTGAGGGTTGTGGGTGTGACACATGAAAGTGTTGGTTGATCGAGAAAAACTTTGCTGGTTGAAGCATCCTGCTGACTGTCGTAACGCCACAATATCTCATATCTTTGCTAGACAAAAGGAATTGTAAATCTGACCTAGATTTGGCTTGTCTTCTGTTGATCTATTATTGTGTTCTATCACCATTTTACTTTCATGTTTATGTGATTGCTATATTGTATCGAGCCTAAGAAAGATTGAAGTAAAATTGAATCAAGCATAGAACACCATGATTATCTAAAATTAACAATAGGCTATTTTGTCCTCCTTTGGGTAATTAATTCATAGGGGACATTACATCACTACATACTCACCTAAAAGATATTCAATGATAACGACTGAAGGTGATTGATATCAAGCCTCTGAATTTGGTGAGGAGGCTTAGACACCAATATTCCAAAGAACCCAGAAACCGTTTGTGGAAATTTCACTCGATTCATGTTTTATTAAAATAATTAATTATTTTAATGGAGACCCTAAGTCTAAACTTAGGGAAATTAAATAATTAATGGGTATTAATAAAACAGAGTATGAATCTTCTAGAGAACGAAGATCAAGTCAAGTTTTAATCTTAGCCATTGATTAGACTTATAATCTGGGTCGTTGATTCATCAATGAGAAGATTATAAAAGAAGGCTTGAGGGTCATTTGGAAAGTAAGTCAGGCAAAACATTCAACAACCCGAGGAAAGTCAATTCTAAAGGAATAGAATTCAAATTCAGAGGGAGATTTGTAAGGCAGAGGAAGCAGAGGGCATCAGCAGTGTCAAGGCTCAAGGAAAGAAGGATGCAAAAGGGCAGAGAGGCAACACTCAGGAGCAGTGAAGAGGCCTCATGCAGTAGTGACACAGTCTCACGCTAGCTCTGCGCAGAGAGGTCGCAAGAGTGACGCAAGGAGGGCCAGTCCCTCAAGTGTCGGAAATTCTCTGGAGGTCTGGAGAAGAATTATCTCAGGTGTACCTCAAATAGTTTCTCAATTATTTCTGCTAGACTTTCCTTGTAAAGAATTTACTGTTGAAGATTAATATATAAACCCTCATCTACTGCACCGGTTTCCCCACATTGGGTTTTTCTGGGGACAATTGTCCAAAATTGACTGTAATTGTGATTGGTTCTTGTGCGTATATTTTACTTTTCTTTTCTTTATATGTACTCGAGTGATAACTGCAATAGTGTTTATTTCGAAATTTACTGTAAGAGTTTTGTAAATAACTTATTGTGGAAATAAGTAGGAGAAATAAATCTATCACTGCAGTAGAATATCAGAATTGAAATTTTCACAAATTGTGCTCCATACTCCAAGGAAAGTTCAAAGTACACAGGTATGCTTCCAAAGTTCCTCTGAAACCAAGATATCATTATAATTGTATCCTATGTCACCCTTCTAGGGGTAAAAGGAATGATGTGGCACCATCATGCTCAAGTGTTGGGGATCCAAAGTTGATGTGGAAGCCCTCCCATGTCACCTCAAGGACAACCAACCATCATTCGAGCTTCGAATCAAGCAACACCCATCAAATAGTGTCAAGGCCAACCTGGGGGCGTCCTTGGTCCATCTGAGCACATCATCAATAAATCCAACATCCAGCCTCATAGGTTCAATGTTTCAACATCTAGGGGTACTCATAAGAGTCAAGTACCATGTGGAATCATCTCATAGCCCAACGCTCATCTCTAGAGAGGAAACGCTACATCATCAAGGTCAAAACTGCTCTCTAGATGGGGCACAACAACGCCTTGAGTGTTGCAAAAGCTATACTAATACCACCTAACAAAAACCTATCAAGATCAAGTGAAATCAATAATGATTAGGGGAAATAACCATTAGAGAATCATAGTGGACCATATCTCATGTCAGAAGCACAATAATACTTCACACAAAAATCACCTTCAAATGTTTAACTAGATCAGGACATGTAAACAACTTATCTAACTTATATAAGGGATGATTAGGTCAACAACCCTATTAGGTGCTTCCAACCCCCAACGATAGTGACATGTCCCAAGTTAGCCCATCAATCCGTAGGTGTGTGTGATAATGATGGTTACAAAGTGGAAAAGACTTCAAGGTAGGTACCACAATTATGTGGCTAGCTAATGGGGGTCCAACATCCAAAGTGTATAGATGTAGGAGGGAGCAATCAAGGAGACACTTTAAACTTTGCATCTCTAAGTGCTTAGATCATGAATGTTATGGGTTGATCCATGTTCTAATCATTCTTTTGCAACAATACCCAATGATAGTGTCCTCATATGCGAATGAAAATTCCTTAAAATCCTTTGAATAATTAGGACCTATCAAGACTAGTGTTGTCACAATGGCTTCTTTATCTTGTTAAATGTTTTCTTGCTCTCATCACCCTAATTGAATTTGTTGTCCTTCTTCAAAAGATTCGCTATGGGTTTAGTATCTTTACATAGTTTGGGATGATGTTCCTGATGAAATTTATTCTACAAAAGAAAATTTTCACCAATTTCTTACTTCCAAGCAATTGAACTCGTTTGATTGCTTCAACTTTAGCTAGATCAATCTTGATACCTTCCTTCAACATTATGTATCCTAGAAACTTTCCTCCATCAACTCTAAAACCTAGATTCTATTCAACAAAGAATATCCAATATTTCTTACATCCCTCAAAAACCTATCTAAAATTGTGCATGTTAACCACCAAAAAGTGGGTGACCCATAGAAGAAAACTTTTCTCCTCCATGGAGAGTCAGCCAACCAGCAGCCCTATTTGATCAACATATAATATTGATGTCCAAATCCTCCAATTCTTGCTCCAGTCAAATTTATTTCTCCCAGGTACTTTAACCATTTTGTAATCATGTGCTTTCACTTAATGTTATGGGCATACTAATATGGATCAAGAGGCAAATTGGATGATTGACCGATAATGATTGTATTCTTGTTCCCTTGCTCCACCTAGGAGAATAGTATTTGACTCTAATTTAGTGGGACCTCCTTTGAGGTCTCAGGGTTTTAGATATAGGGCCCTACTAGGGAGGCTCTAATTGAAATAGCATGTCCATGATGTTCCATACCACTTTCCATTATTCCCTTTATTCATCTCCATTCTTTGGGCTACTAGTCATTGGTCGTGGGGATTAACACCCTTTCATCCTTATCCTTGAGTCTTGGCTAGAAAAATTTACCCTGGAGATTGATGCAACTAAAAGAATGATAAATGCATAAGAAAGCCACACTAGAAAAAAAAAAGGATAAAATGCAAAAGATCGTTGGGGCATTTGATTAGCGCGTGAGCAAAAGTCTAGCATGAGCTCTACCCGCCTCACTAGCCGGCACCCAACTCCTCAAGCACAAGATGCTTCATCTATAAAAAGAAAAACTCTTGTATTGTCCCAAACATAATGAGCAATAAATTGACTCACCATTAAGAGGTAATGGAAAATCTCAAAAAGCAAACTTAGGCTCCTAAGCTATGCACCCAAATCAAAGAAAATCATAAAGAAGTAAAAGGTGCACTAGAGGGGTGGAAAAGTTGGCCAAGGCAATGACTAACTCATGCCTCCATGATTGCTCCCTTCTCACATCTATTTACTCTGGACGTTGAACCTCCATTAGCTGGTCACTTGGCTATGGAACCTTTCCTTGAAGTTTTTTCCCACTCTACAGCCATCATTCTCACACACACCTATGGATTGATGGGCAGCTAACTTGGGACATGTCACTTCCCCTTGAGGGCTAGAAACCCCTAATAAGATTATCCACATAATCATCCTATACAAGACTTAATCTAGTTAGACATTTGAAGGTGAGCTTTGTGTGAAGTATTTTTATGCCTTGTCACATTAGGTATGGTCCACTATGATGTATGTATGGTTATTGTCCCCAAGGATTGGTGATTTCCCCTGATTTTGAGTAAGGTATTGTCACAACAACAAAGGTCTTTGGAGAAATGATTATCCTCCTCCTCAACAACATTACAAAGGTTATTTTATGTATTCCACAAAACAAATATAATCTTGTTGATGTAGTATTTCCCAACCAGAGCAAAGCGTTGGGCTAATTGATGATTCCAAATGGTACTTGACACTCTGAGGTACCCCTAGATGCTAAAACGCTAAGCCTATGAAGCTTGGTGTTGGATTTATAGATGATGTGCCCAATAAACAAGACAACCCCAAGCTAACCTTGACACTGTTTGACAAGCATTACTTATTTTGGAGCCCAGACGATGATGGTTATTCTTGTGATAAAAGAGGAGGACTTGCACATCACTATTTGGCCCCAATGCTTGAGTAGAAGAGTGCCATGTCACCCCTCTTGCCCTTTAGATGATGAAGTTGGGCACCATGATGATGACATCTTGGTTTAGACTCTAAAGGCATTCCCATGGACGTGGAGCTACTCTTTAGAGTATGAAGCTCCCATTAGCCCACTTGACACTTACTCAAGGCATTTAGAGCTAATTTGGAGGATGACGTCATAGTGGAGGCGGCATTTTCTCCCACATATGTGGGCATTTTCGCATCCTTTATTCTTGTTTTGAGCTATGAGGTTGGCTTGTAACCCCTCACTTGTGGAACAACTAAAGTAAACTTGTAATTAGGGCTTTTCCATGTATTTTTTGCAATGTTGAAAACATCCTGATTTTATCACGAAATCGCAATTTTTTGGCCTAGCCAATGTTTGCCGATTTTTACCAATATTTTGGTGTATCTTAATTTCGCGAATGTTTGCCGATTTTTAAGATATTTTGGTTTTCTAGACCCTTGATAATTTTATCCCAATGCCAATGTTTACAACGTTGATTTTTTGTAAAAATAAAGGAGTTAGGTCTCATATAAATAGATACTGCCCTCCATTTCATTTTCATCATCACACATTCTATTCTCTTCTTTCCAAAGAGAGTGCAAATTAGTCTTTTTCGCTAAAATGAGCAAGATGTGATCTTTTATGGTGCAAATTTCTTGTGGAGTTGATCTTTTGCATGGAGATGTTATTCTAGGATTGAAAGAAGTGCTTCTTTGGAGTATTTTGTAATATTAATGCTTTATCATTGATATTTTGCGCATTGAATGTATGAAGTAGGTTTCCAATATGTAACATCACTAAATGCTTAATTTATGTTGAAATCGTGTTACATTATTGCATGCAAAATATTTCTCCTTAAGGCCTATAAGGAAACTCTGAATGTGCATTCACTATATTTAATTTCTCCTGCACAAGAATAATGGTTAGGGTTTTAAAAGTGGATGCCCTAGTCATCCCTCCTTACTCCATCAAAGGCGATGCCAAAATTTAGCCCTAAACTCCATTAAACCCTCTAGGATAAGGCACTAATCATTGGTGTGTTGATCATCGATAATGTTTATTAAATGTCACCTAGTTTCTCCCATTCCTAGATGTCTAGGGTTAGCCACTAAGATTTCTAGGGTAGATCTATGCATAAAAGTGAATTTTGATTGGATATTCGTGGCTTTTAAATTAGAAATTGCATCTACAAATCATATGAAGGAAAAATCTAGCATAGTGCATGGTTAATCTTCCTTATTTAGGGTTGACTCCATCCTTCTTTTGCTATTTATGTATACCTAGCAACCATAGAAATAAATTTCCACCCTAACCCTAGTCTCTATTGCAAGGCCTTTGTTCCCTTGTTGTCGATCATCATTGGAAGGCCTTTTCCTTGGCTACTATATGACATTGTGCATATTATAATTGCAAATCAAGCAAAACCCTAACATATAGGGGCCTTATCTTTGGTCTAGAAATAAAGTATTTGAACCTTGGTATAGAACATCTAGGCCTCTCTAGGCTTTGTTGGCACTCTAGCCAATATTATAGACTTCTTATTCATCATCTTGAGACATAGCTTTAGAACTTCCTTTAGGTGATCTGAGGAAGCCTCCCTTGTGTTTGACTACCACTAAAGAGTAGGAGAAAGGTTGTTGAGGTAATAGTGGCCACTGGAAACCCTTTCACTTGTTTCCAAAAGGTTTAGCACATAGGCACTTCTTTCCTTTCAAAAGCATGGTTTGTTATCTTGTGTAATATTCCTAACTGGAAATATTAAGTGATAACAACAAATAAAGCATAAACATGTAACCATAAAACTAACACACCAGCATAATGACAAATTGCACCAGAAGTTGTACCAAGAGTTGAGCCATTTTATTAACTAAGAAAACAAGGTACATATAAATGAAGAAGAGGAACTTTGGCTAGCTGCAACAAGCTAGTCAAGTCTCATGTGAAAATGGAGTTGCCCAAGTGTTGGAAACTGCTCTCCCCAAGTCTCTGCGTTGGCCCAGTAAATTCTACTACTGTTGGCTAGAATGGAACTGGTGTTTCAGGCCTCTAAACTGCTCAAAAAAATCCAAAAAAATAACTAGAGCCTCCTCACAAGGAACCCAGAATAACCCAGAAAAATCTCATGGACCCAAGTGGTAGAAATGGTCCCCAAAGAGAACTGTGTGCCCTTCTCCAATAATTTATGTTGCTTCCTGCTAACTAGAACATTGATTTCTTCCAGAAATACTGCCTTGAAAAATTTATGAAATTAACCCTGGACTCCTCTCACCAAACCCACAAAACCCCAGAAAGCGTTTGGGTTGAATCCACCAACCCCCTGTGATCCCCAACAAGTGAAAATTGCCAAATCTGGCCAGAAAACGCCCCACAGTTTGATATTACAGAATTATGCCCAAATCTACCACTGGGTAAATTCTCCCTTGAGGTTTACCTCCAATATCCGACCCTTATCTCTCCACGACTCCTCTCCCTTCTTCCCTTGCGCAGGCTAAGTCATAAACCCCTACACACTTCCAAATGAAGAGAATTTCATCCCACGGATTTGTTGCTCTCTATCCCTGCAAAATCATCATAAAATTCTCGACTGCAACTAGGAAAATCCTCCTCCAAATAACCCAGACTCCAACTCGTTGCATGTTGGACCACAATGAATAACTCGAATTGTCTCTATGCCCGGAAAATATACAGAGCTAAAAATATTGTTATCAATGAAGCTCCATGAAAGCCCAACAATGGACACTTCAAATTCCACACTAGGGAGGCACTCGAAGTCCTCCAAAGATAGGGTGGAATCTCACCAGTGATTCCTATGCTAAACAACACTTTACCCTTGCACTAAACAGCTCCAAGAGAAGATGAAGTGTTAAGTGTAATAGTCAAAAGATGATCCACAAAATGAGTCCCTCCTTTTATATTTTCTCTCCATCCTTTTAGATTCCTTTTAATATTATTTTATTGGTGGGGGCCATTTTCCACTTAGTTGCTTTTTCCACCATTTTAATAAAATAATAATCTGTTGTCAATCTGTAATAAAATAATACTTGCCACCTTTCTCCCAAAATACTAGTTTCCCCCTTTAATTAATATTACCAAAATTGGGTAAAATTCCCATGCTCACAAAATTGGGGGTATTAAAGTCCACCCCGCAAAAAATTGCTTGTCCTCAAGCAATTGCCCAAACAAGGACTCTCCCTATCAATTAACCCCAAATGGCTACTGTAAACGATGCCAGGGTCCCAAATGTGCCACTGATTCATCCCTATTCCCAGCACTATCCTGGCATGAAGGAGTGTAATATCCCGAATGGGAAATAGACAGCAATGCAAGCATACGACAATATAGAAAATGCCGGAAATAGAACATAAAGCAAATACACATAAAAATGCCGGGAATGCTAAGCCATTTTATTAATCTGAGAATATAATGAGATACAATGGATAATCAGAATAGATGCACCTATCCTTGCACAAGGCAAGTGAAGAATCCTCTCAGAAAAATAGGAAATGGCTGCTACAGGAAACTGCGTCCCAGCTGCTGGAAGAAACTGCCGTAACTGCTACTGTTGGAATGGACTAAAGCTAGGGGCTGATCCCCTTGCCGGAATGAGCTGAAAATTTGTAGATCACCTGTACTCACTGCTCCGGACAAAACCCAGAAACCATAAACAAAATGGACCACCTCCGAAAATCACCCCAGAAACCCTCCTCAAGGAAAAACGTTGTCCCTCCAGGCCCAGCGTAGGTGCTAAATGAAATATGCTGAGATGGAGCCACAAACTCCTCAGGAAACCCTCCAACTGATAAATACTGAACCTCCACACTGAGTAACATTGAATCTCCTGCAGAAAACCCCGCAATAGAACACCTCCTCCAAGAACTGCGTCCACTCTCCTAGGGACTGCGTAGTCACCAAAAGAAGCCCAGCTCCTCCGCAAACCGACAACCAAATCCTCTGCTGAAAACTGTAGAAAAGACCTTGCCCAAGCAGGCACTCAAAGTCCCCCGAGGCTAAGGGTGAGATCTCCGACCGGAGACACTCAGTCGCACTAAACAGTGCTGCAGACAGGCTAAACAGCCAGCATGCTCAAGAAGACAGAAGTCTAGCTCAAATATCATCAACAACAAGAATGCCAAATGAAATGGCTTTCCCACCTTTTATAATGCTAGCTCTCCTCAAAACCCTAACGTGGTCCCCCTCTCTCCACGTGCTCCTCATAAGTCTGCGCAGATGCTCCTAGAGGCTACGTGAGGCCTCCCTCATATGTGGTGTGGACCCCCAAGGCTCCCTTTTAAGTTATAACGTTGCTCCTACTAGGGAAGCACTTTATTTTATTTAAGTGAGTTGACCCCTCTTTCCTCACTTTTATTTATTAATTAACTATAGGCGGCAAAACTATACAAAAATCAAATATTCCAATTAGCGGTGCTAATTAGGAATATTACAAGGAGTCCCTTGATGCCAAGGTCCCAAGCCATAATGATCAACGTGTAGCACCCCTTGCTCCATGGGTATGGGGTAGAGCTCATGCATTGGCTTTTTCACACGTGCTAAATATGTTTGTCCCGGCCATCTTTTGTATTTTGTGGTACATTTTCCTATTGAATGTGGCCATTTATGCTTTTACCTTTTGTTTTCAGCTGATTCAACCTCTAGGGCATCGTTTCAAGCCCGACCCAAGGTGGGAGTAAAGGAATGGGGAGGCTAACCCTATGTGGACCCAGTGAAGAAATGTGGACCCAGTGAAGAAATGTGGACCCAGGTGCGAGAGATGATGAATGGGGTTATAACGAGTGGAAGGGGAATGATATATGTGGATAGGGCAGAGGGACCACACAACCAAGATCAGGGTGTCCCAAGTAGTATCACCCAAAAACCCAATGGTCGGTAAAGGGGATCCCACAGTACTAAGGTCCAAGGGTAGCAACCCAAAAGAGGCCAAGGAGAGAGAATCACAAATTAAGCCCACTCTTTCCACCGAATCCCCCAATTAATCCATGCCCAGAAGTGTCCATGATAAGTAAACCCAATACTCAATTACCAAATGACAAGACATACCTTTGAGATCGGGAGGCCATCCTTCAAACATACAATCAATACAGATGGGTGAGGGACCACATGGCTAGCTCAGGTGGTGGAGAAACTGTAGAAAATTCTGTTTCCCACCCCGGTTTTCAGTTTTCACCTTATTACTCCAAAATAATTAAATGCCCTTTCCCATACCCATACATTTAATAAACTGGAAAATAAATTTGCTGAAAACACAAATTCTGGAAATTTTTCAGAATGCTGAAAATGCAGAAATAAAATAACAGCAGTAACAAACAGTCATTCAACACATCATAACTCAATAATTTTTGGTCAAGGTGACCCTGGAAAAACCCCCTACAACTCTTGGGGAAAACCAGTTCGAAAGCTCCTTCTTATTTCTGGAAAAATGCTTTTTACAGTGATAGAAATATTCAGCAAAATAAATAATCAGCAAACAGACTTTTACAACTTATCTCTTTTTCCGTGCTTAACCACCGCCTCGGAAAACGTGCAAACAGCGAAACAGGAACAGCAATAAATGCTGTACAGATTTCTCGATTTTCGTGCCAAATAACAGCCTTAAATGCTGCTGTATGGCTGCCTAGAAAAGCGTGCAAACTGTCCAAAAATCTGCTGTACGATTTCTGCCTTGAAATGCGTGCCAAAAGTACAGCCACTTGCTATACGGCCTCCCTCAAATCTGCTCCTCGAAATCTGCGCAAATCTGCAGTGCAAATCTGCTGTACGGCCTTGCTGTACGGCCCTTCTTCCTCAAAAATCGTGCCAAAAATCTGCCTTGCTGTGTGCTAAAGCTGCTGAACTGTCTTGCTGAAAATGTCTTGCTGAAATGCTGCCTTGGAATGTGTGCCAAGTTGCTGCCTCCTTCTCCTCACTGCCCAGAAATTTCCCTTGCTCTCTTTCTCTCCTTCTCCCAATCTGCTCATGAAAGAATGAATGACCTTTTCCTCCTTTTCCTCCTTTAACCTAACCCTAAGTGACTTTTGGGGAATCCCTAAATCCAATGGCTGAAGTAGATTGAGATCTAGGGCTGAGATTAAATGCTCATTTAAATCTCACTTTCTATTTTTTAATTCACCCCACTTTAATAAAGACCCACTTAGTCATTTATTTCCAAAGTCACTTTGTCCTTTCTAATTTTACATTGACTTTATTTAAAGTCACTTTAACTTTAGTAACTTTATCACTTAAAGTCACTTTAAAATTAGATTTGACTTTATAACTTTATAAAGTCACTTTAGTAACTTTATCACTTAAGTCACTTTTAAATTAGATTTAATTTTATAAAAAATTATAAAGTTACTTTAGGAGAAAAATTAAATTCTTTTGGACACTTTTCCCTAGGCCAAAGATCAAAGCCTTAGGGAACCACCTGTCCTCTGGTACCAAATTTCAACACTCCCTCTTATCGAGGAAGGTGTTCCTCACCACACCCATCTTGTCTCTGAAGTAGACATGCTTGCCCCGTGGTAAGGCTTTGGTAAGAATATCTGCAACCTGCTCATCAGTGGGAATATACTCAAGCTTCACAGCTCCTTTCTGAACATAGTCTCTGATGAAACGATATTTGATCCCGATATGCTTTGACCTGTCATGAAATACTGGATTCTCCGTGAGTTTAATGCAACTCTGATTATCACAGTAAATCACTGAAGGTCTCAACGGCTGACCAAATAAGCCAAACAACATCTTGCGAAGCCAGATGGCCTCACAACTAGCTAGACTGGCTGCCATATACTCTGCTTCCGCTGAACTCAATGCTACTGACTGCTGCTTCCGGCTGAACCATGACACCACTGCCGAACCCAACCCGAAACAGCACCCCGAAGTGCTCTTCCTATCAGAAGCACAACCTGCCCAATCAGAATCAGTGTAACCTGCCAATCTCACTCCATCCCCCTGCCTGTAGTCCAGACCATAATCCACTGTCCCCTGCAAGTATCGCAAAATGTGTTTTGCAGCCACCCAGTGAACCTTCCTAGGCTCACACATAAACCGACTCATCGTGTTGACTGCAAAACAAATATCTGGTCTAGTGTTGACCAAATACATCAAGGAACCAATCAGCTGTCTGTACAATGTGGGATCCACCAACTCGGAATCCGAAGCATGAAGCTTCTTCCAGTTGGTGATCATCGGTGTCGACATGGGTCTACAATCCTCCATGTGGAATCTGCCAATGATGTCCACAATATACTTCCCCTGCCCCAGGAAGAAATGCCCCTCCTCCTGCCACACCTCCAAACCCAAAAAGTAATGCATCAAGCCGATGTCCTTCATCTCAAACTCCGCCGCAAGATCTCTCTTGCAGTGCTCTATGAGTCTCTCTGCACCCGTAATGACTAAGTCATCCACATACAACACCAGAATGAGAGGCTCCTCACCTATCACAATATAGTAAAGGTTCGGATCTGCCTCACTCTTTGTGAAACCCATCTTCTACAAGTAAGTATCTATCCTGGAGTACCAAGCTCTGGGAGCTTGCTTCAGGCCATAAAGGGCCTTCTTCAGTCTGCACACATGGGACTCCTTCCCATGCACCTCAAAGCCCTGTGGCTGCTCAATGTACACCTCCTCCTGTATGAAGCCATTGAGAAATGCAGTCTTCACATCCATCCGGTGGATCTTCCAACCCATCTCTGCTGCTATCGATATAATGGAGCGGATCGAAGTATATCGAGCCACGGGAGCGAAGGTCTCCTCATAATCAACTCCCTCTACCTGGGAGAACCCTCTAGCCACAAACCTCGCTTTGAATTTCTCAATGCTGCCATCTGCAGCATGCTTTACCTTCTAAAGCCATCTGGAAGTAACCACGGATTTGCCCTCAGGCCTCGGCACCACCTCCCAAACATCATTCTTCATGATAGAAGAATACTCCTCCTGCATGGCCTCTCTCCAGACCTGCTGGCTAGCTGCCTCCTCATAGCTAGAAGGCTCATAGTCAAGGATGTTGGTAGCCATTGCCATATAGCTACAAAACCTCTCAGGTGGTCTGCTCTCTCTGACCGGCCTCTTAGGCTCAGCAACAGATGTGGCATCTCTCAAGGTGTCCTGAAGCCACTTGGGCTTCCTCTTCCCCGAGTGCACTTCTCCCGCCGGAGAATAAAACTCCTCCTCCTCAACATCAGGAGCCTGAACTCCTGACTGTCTGTCTGCTGTCCTCCTGCCTGCACCTGAACCTGTAGATGCTGAGGTACCGTGTGAACTGTCCATCAGTGGACTCCCCAGGGAACTGCTCTGTGGACTGCTCTGCGTGCTGCCCATAGCTCCACCCCTCTGACTCTGCGAGCCACTCCCCACTGACGGACCTGACATCGCCATAGATGTACCTCCGGATCCTCCTGATCCCTGCCCACTGGATCCCTGCGACTGACTCAACTGCTGCTGAGGGTCTGGCTGATCCAGATACTCTAACTCCCGTGACCTCCTAAAGGCCCTGTCCTCCTCGAACTTTACATCCCGCCTGACAACAACTTTCCTCTGCGCAGGAATGTAAATCCGAAAGCCTTGGAGGTCTCACTGTAGCCCACAAAGATACCCTTCTCTGCGGTGGGCTCTAGTTTGGTCCTCTTCTCCTTGGGTATGTAGGAGTATGTCATGCACCCAAAGATACGAAGATGACCCATATCAGGCTTCTTCCCAGAAAAAGCCTCCTCCGGAGTCATGTGCCCTAAGGCACGATGCGGACTCCTGTTCTGCAAGTAAACAGCTGTGTTGCAGGCCTCTGCCCACAAAAACAATGGCAACCCCTGATCATGTAACATGGCTTTGGCAGCCCCTCCGATGGATCTGTTCTTCCTCTCCGCAACCCTGTTCTGCTGGGGGTTGTAAGGAACAGTGAACTCCCTCCTAATGCCTGCCTCCACACAATAGTCAACAAACTCTCCAAGGGTGTACTCTCCTCCATTGTCCGACCTCAGGGACTTGATCTTCCGACCTGTCTATGTCTCCACAAGAGCTCTGAACTCTTGAAACCGCTTGAAGACCTCACTCTTGGTCTTCAAGAAATAAATCCAGGTCCTCCTGGAGTGATCATCAATGAATAAAACATAGTACTCATATCCACTCAAGGAAACATGAGACATCCGACCGCTCACATCGGAATGAATCAATCAAGTATCCCAGTCGCTCTGCTATCACTGCTGGGAAAAGGGGATTTGGCAAACTTGCCCATCGCACATCCTCTGCAAGTATCAAAGTGATCAGTACTGAAATCTGGCACACCTGTAGTGATCTCCCGCAAAGTCCTCAAGGCTCCATGATGCATGTGCCCCATCCTGCGGTGCCAAATCTCACACTGCTCAGAACTGCTAGCTCTGTTGTCGGTACTACTGCTCAATGCCAAAAGGGACTGAAATGCAAACTTGTACACCTTTGCATGGCGTACACCCATCACTCTAGCTGAATCAGCTGGAGTGCCCCTGGGATACATCAACACCTTTCCTCCCCTGAATAGTATCTCATATCCTCTGTCCTCCAAAGCTGAGACGGATATGAGGTTCTTCCTCATCCCTGGCACATAAAGAACATCTGACACCTTCAAGGGAGGTTTGGACTCCCTCTGAAATGTCAACCCTGAACAGTACCTCATATCCTCTATCCTCCAAAGCTGAGACGGATATGAGGTTCTTCCTCATCCCTGGCACATAAAGAACATCCGACACCTTCAAGGGAGGTTTGGACTCCCTCTGAAATGTCAGTGTCCCCACACCGACTGCTCTAACAACTCTGTCATCACCGAGTACTACCTCTATATCAGTGCCACTCTCTGAAAGCTCTGAGAAGCACCTGATCTCGTCATGTGACGTGAAGCCCCACTCCGCCCGTCCACATACTCGTATACCCGAAGATGCTCCCGCTAATCGAGGGAAATGCATGCTCCTCCGAACCTCTATGGCGTATAATCCCGCACTAGGAGGACTCACACTTAATGAACTCCAAACTCCCGGCCGTGCCGATCTCGCAGTGTCCTCAACCTTCGCCGAAGCCGCCATGCCTGCCCTTCCTTCTTCTTCTTCTCTCTTTCTCCTCGACACCACAAACGCATAGTGTCCTATCTTCTGACAATTCCAAAACTTCACCTTAGAATAGTCCTTCTGTGTGTTATCCTGTTTACTTTTACCTTTGCCTTTGCCCCCACCATTGCTTGTGGAAGCCTGCTTCTTCCCTTTGCCTTTCTTGCGTCCTGCCAACAGTGCTACATCCTCATCCTGCTCAACTGGCTTGGCTGCCCCAAGCTGACCTTTCCTGATCTCTGTCTGAATGCAATCATCCCAAAACCTCTCCCATGTGGGAAGGGTCCCACGTGCACAAACCCCATCAGCAAAGTTCATCCATGAACTGGGGAGGCCATTCACTGCAATCCGCACCAACTCAGTGGGAGGAATGGCCTCTCCAATCGCCGCCAACTCATCTCTCACATTAGTAATCTTTGTGAGATATCCAGCTGCACTATCAATCTTAGCCATCTTAATGTTCTTCAGCTTCTCCTTCAGGACCATTTTCCGGTTCTCATTGGTACTCTGGTAGAGGTTGGTCAATGCTGACCACATCTCATGGGCATTTCTCTTTCCTCTCACATGAGGAATGCAATGGTCCTTGATTCCGTCTAGAATCGGTCTCTTACCCTTGTTGTTCTTTCTGTTATATGTTGCCAACTGAACAGGATCAGTAGGCACATTAACAGGCTGCTGTGTGGTATGAACCATGATATTCCAGACTTCCGCCTCCTCAAAGATACTCTGCATTCTCTCCTTCCAAACACTGTAATTTGTATGCCCATCCAGCCTATCCTCCACCCTCAATCCCAAAGACATCCTGCTGTCCTAAAACTGAAAAATAACACTGCTGTAGTAAAGGTAAAAATGCTGTTTGTGAAAAATCAGCTTGCTGAAATTTTCTAAGTGAAAAATCAGCAGGCTGTAATTTTCCTCCTTGCTGTCCCAAACTGCCCTTCAGCACTCAAGCTCTGATACCATGTAGAAAATTCTGTTTCCCACCCCGGTTTTCAGTTTTCACCTTATTACTCCAAAATAGTTAAATGCCCTTTCCCATATCCATACATTTAATAACTGGAAAATAAATTTTGCTGAAAACACAAATTCTGGAAATTTTTCAGAATGCTGTAAATGCAGAAATAAAATAACAGCAGTAACAAACAGTCATTCAACACATCATAACTCAGTATTTTTGGTCAAGGTGACCCTGGAAAAACCCCTACAACTCTTGGGGAAAACCAGTTCGAAAGCTCCTTCTTATTTCTGGAAAAATGCTTTTTACAGTGATAGAAATATTCAGCAAAATAAATAATCAGCAAACAGACTTTTACAACTTATCTCTTTCTCCGTGCTTAACCACCGCCTCGGAAAACGCACAAACAGCGAAACAGGAATAGCAATAAATGCTGTACGGATTTCTCGATTTTCGTGCCAAATAACAGCCTTAAATGCTGCTGTACGACTGCCTAGAAAAGCGTGCAAGCTGTCCAAAAATCTGCTGTACGATTTCTGCCTTGAAATGCGTGCCAAAGGTACAGCCACTTGCTGTACGGCCTCCCTCAAATCTGCTCCTCGAAATCTGTGCAAATCTGCTGTACGGCCTGCTGTACGGCCTAGCTGTACGGCCCTTCTTCCTCAAAAATCGTGCCAAATCATTTGTTGTGAAGTAAAGCCATTGAATCGTCTCGTCGAAAAAATTGCTCGAAATGTCATCTTTGAATGTGTGCTAAGCCGTCGCTCCTTCTCCTCATCGCCCTAAATCTCCTTTTTGTTGTCTCCTTCTCCTCCTCTCTCAATCTGCTCATGAAAGAATGAATGACCTTTTTCCTCCTTTCCCTCCTTTAACCTAACCCTAAGTGACTTTTGGGGAATCCCTAAATCCAATGGCTGAAATAGATTGAGATCTAGGGCCGAGATTAAATGCTCATTTAAATCTCACTTTCTATTTTTTAATTCACCCCACTTTAATAAAGACCCACTTAGTCATTTATTTCCAAAGTCACTTTTCCTTTCTAATTTTACATTGACTTTATTTAAAGTCACTTTAACTTTAGTAACTTTATCACTTAAAGTCACTTTAAAATTAGATTTGACTTTATAACTTTATAAAGTCACTTTAGTAACTTTATCACTTAAGTCACTTTTAAATTAGATTTAACTTTATAAAAAATTATAAAGTTACTTTAGGAGAAAAAATTAAATTCTTTTGGACACTTTTCCCTAGGCCAAAGATCAAAGCCTTAGGGAACCACCTGTCCTTCGGTACCAAATTTCAACAGAAACGACACAAC